>JAPYZK010004737.1:0-17212 GCA_030522785.1 Platygaster equestris
AAAAAAAATTAATAACCCCGCTTCCAAGTTTGATTGAAAATTTGACACGCTCGCAAAAAACTTGATTCGTAATCATGTAGGGCATTAAGGGGTGTTTAGTCTGCTGGAAACTGGACACCTGCTAATGCCGAGAATCCAATTTTCCAGCGGGCCCCGAGAGGGGGAATCTCCTATTTAATCAAACGGAAACTCCAAAGCGGCAAATTGAAATTGTTTCGGACAGTTGTACTTACAGTTACCCGGAATATTGCGTCATGTAGTTCATTACCGAACTAGTTTCTCGAGGCCACGTGAGTCGGAATCGCAAATTATGGAATGATGTGAATTTAACTCGAAGATGAACGAAAGTTTGAAGGTTTTTGGGAGTACGTTATTCCGATTGAGTTGTTCGTACGAAGGTTTTCACTATCCACGTTTTTTTCACCGTGCACCGTTTTCATTCCGAACGCGTGAAGAGGAATGTTCGTTACTGGGACGAAAGTCAATCTTCTGGAAAGTCGGTTGGCTTTATTGAAACAGTAATCGTTTGGACACGGCTTGCGCAGGTTGCTACTGTGATGGATCATTCAGATGTGGGAACGACCCACGTGGAAGTCTATTGTTTCACGAAACGATGGATCATTGATTTATGACCATCGTCATACGGAATTCCAAATTGTGTACGGTCATTGGGAGTCGGGGAAGAATGAGTTTGAGGCCTGATGATGTTGAACTTTTGTTCCTTGAAGTGAGATACATTTGTAGAAGAACAATTTTAGATGAGGTGCGTTTTAAATGAAGATAGAGGAATAATAGACGACATTAGAAGATTCCTCAAGACGAAGAACGTAATTGACGATGGAAATTGGCAATATCCGATGATGAAGGACAATGATGTAAACGACGATTATTGGCAGTTCCGAATTTCAAATATTCCCGCGTTTAGGAGTTTTGTTGGATAGGTGGCGCTCGCGTCGAACGCGCGTGACATTACCTAATCTCACCCTTCTTTTTCATTAAATATTTAAATAGTTGAATGGAGTGTTTTAAATAAATTTCCCTGCCCCATTGTGTGCCCGTAAAAATGATTTTATGATTTTTTCTAAATTTGACCGGATGGTCAAATTTTAATTTATTCACGCATTCGTTGATCAGTTGACACTTCAAAAACTGACCGGTCTCATTGAATCGACCACAAATATCGATAATATCGATACTTTGGCCCGATATATCGATACTTATACCGTCTTTCATCCCTAACTTCGAGCGACCTTTTGAATTCGTGTCTCGATCTATTTTCCCAATCAGTTTCCACTCGCACGCGCTGATTGCGAAAACGTAGACGCGCCGCAAATCGGCTTAAGCGTAACGGTGGCAAAAAGACAGCTGTATCAACAGGCATTAGTTAAATGCAGCTACAATTCGCTTGTTCCTCGTTCGACGAAGCGGCTACAAAGACGATCAGCCGCGTTTCCTATCTCGGAGTAGCCTCGCAGCGTTTTATTTTCGTTTCGCCTTTTTGCTACCTTTTGACGATGCACTTTATTTGCTCAGCCTCGAAAAATTTATGCTACATTTACGACGCTCATTAAACTTATTTTTCTTACTAGGGAGATCTGGAAATCCAAGCTCACGGTTGAAAAAGAATTGAATGGATGTGTTTCCGCAGTTTCCAAACGAACGAACGATTTTCACTCGTGAAAAATTGATACTCTTGGAATGTTGGGTGTTTAGATTTTTATTGTATGGAAAACTTGAATTTTGGGATTTTTTTGGCTGATGGTATAGAATCTACTCGAAGGGGTCGATATTAATTTATTTTTGTGTCTTTTATGTTTGATTTTTGAATTTCTTATTTACTAATGATCAATTTTATGGAATGAGTATTTTATCTGTTTTGAAATGACACAAAACAGATCAAAAAACAACTCTATAAAAATTCATGACTCACGACAAGCCTCAGGGTTCGAAGGAAACGTTTCAAATTTGAATACGCCTATTCATGTATTCCGATTAATTAAATTGTCACATATATTCATGCTCGTAAATCTGCACACAATAAATCCTGCATATATTGGACGTGATGTTTCTACGAGACTTAATGAGCAGATCTATCCATTTTTTTATTGACCAACGGGGCAATCATAGAACTTGGAATTTTCTAACCTCCATTGCGAAATTCGAATTGAATTTCACGATCGATTTCGGTTTCAAAACCTTCAATGCGCATTTAGCATTTTTCACAACGCACGGGCAACAAAGGGAAATTGTTGGTTGAGTAATTTTCTTGCGTCCGTGGCAAATGTATAGTTTCACGAACAAACTTGATGTAACTACCTGAGAAACTAAAGAGCACGTACTTTGCGTATGCTGTGTTATTGTATGTTTACCCTTATAATTTTTCTTACGGTCTATGGAAAATTTGGAAGTGTGCAACCTAGTATTATGCAGTTGGTTATGCACTAATAAAGTGAGTAAACTTTGTTTTGTAACTTGTATGGATAAGGAGGGTAGAATATACGTGGATTTTACATTTTATTCGAATGGGAGATAAAATTTGATGTGTTCCCAGAGAATTTCAGAGTGCTGCCAAAAAACCTGATAATTTTCAAACTCGAGCGGAATTTTTTGCTTTTCAGTTCCGAAATAGAATTGGATAAAAATTTATACAGATCCCAGAAAATTCCGAATTTTCTAAGAAATCTGGAGTCTTTCGAAAGAATTTTGAACAATTTTCAACTGCTGTCAAAAAACCTGATAATTTTCGAACTCGAATGGAATTTTTTGGTTCTTTCAGGTTTGGAATCGGATTAAATAAAAATCACCGAGAACGAGATCCGGATTTTCTGAAAAATTTGGGGTCCGTCGAAAGAAATGCAGAACATTTCCAACTGCTCCCAAAAAATCTAAAAATGTTCGAATTCGAGGGGAATTTTTGGTCCTTTCAGGTTCGGAATCGAATTAAATAAAAATCACCGAGAACGAGATCGAACAAATTTCTAGATTTTCCAAAAAATTTGGCGTCCTTCGAAAGAAATTCAGAAAATTTCCAACTGCGCCCAAAAAATCTAAAAATGTTCGAATTCGAGGGGAATTTTTTGTCCTTTCAGGTTCGGAATCAAATTGAATAAAAATCGCCGAGAACGAAATCGAAAAAATGTCCAGATTTTCTAAAAAATTTGGGGTCCTTCGAAAGAAATGCAGAAAATTTCCAATTGCTCCCAAAAAATCTAAAAATGTTCGAATTCGAGGAAAATTTCTCGTCCTTTCAGGTTCGAAATAAAACTGGAAAAAACTCCGAGATCGAGATCCCAGAAAACATTCCAATTTTCCAAGACACTCCAAATTTCTCAACATCTTCAAAAACGCACAAAAAATATTCCAAAGTCCGCCCAAAAGAAGTCGACCACGTCCCATACAAAAGAAAAGAATCCAAATCTCAAAACATTTCCAAAAACAAATCAGTCCAGGAATGCCCTAACCTCCGATAAACAGGTAAAAATACGTAAACGTCCCGGAAGATAAAAACCGATCGCGTTGGGACGTGAAAAGATGAAAAATTCCGGCGAAAGGCGATTAAAATCCGGCGGCGTAAACGGTAGCCGAGCGTTTACGACGAGAGAAGCGTCGTTATTGTCGACGATCGGTCCTTTCGTTGAATTTATTTGTCGGAAGATTAGGCAGATGCTAATTAGACTACGCAACGTCGCCGCGTCTCGGATCGGCGAGCGCCACTTTGGGAGAGACTAAAATATATACGCGTAGAAAACCCGCCCGGCGAGAAACGAGAGTCCGAGTCGCATTACGCCAAAAGGGAAAAAAGACTTGGAGGAAGAAGCTCGTTTAGCGCCGTCTCGCGACGTCCTCATTATGGACTGCTTTTCTGATTTTGATGGAAATATGGGTGGATAAATTCATGGGAATCATGTTCTTCCATCGTTTAATATTACTTATACTTTTCAGCCTGTTTTTGTCCACTTCTGAACACAGGTTGTGATATAAAATAACGTGTCACAGAATTTTGCGTCACATGACGGTCATGTGACCGTCGTGACCGCCACAGAGACCAAAAAACCGACTTACCGATATGAGAAGTTTTATATTGTGTATCATGTATCACAGAGAAAACAGTATGGTTGCCTCAACCATATAAATAGTAACATTCGCGCTAAGGATATCTTTGGTTTGTAGAACTATATCTATGGTTGGTATGACTATACCTATGGTTTTACAAACCGCAGACATAATTGGCCCAAATGTTACTATTTTTACTATTTATATGGCTGAGGCAACTATACTGTTATTTAAATGCAATTATGAGATCCAGAAATAAATCTTAGGTGAAATATTTTTCGAACTGTAAATCGCGGTGTCTATATAGATGCAGTATTACATATTGTAACGGGATCGATGCATTTAATTTAGTATTTGAATTTGGCGCCTTTTAGTCACGTTAGGTTAGGTGTTGTCAGGCTGTCAGCTTAACTTTTCTCGTCTGACGTGGTCACGTTTTTTCGCTCTTATTGTAATCGTGTAACTTTTTAATATTTATTGTTTATTTTCACGTGAATTTTGTACTCGGCGCATAGGAAACGGCGTGTTGGATATTTTGCGAGATATATTTTTGTATTTTGCGTCATTTGTTGAGGTCGATTTGGTATTTGGCTAATTATCTTGAAATGAGGTATTCATGCGATTTGTATGTTTTCTGACATCATCTGAATGTTTGTTCTGTCTGTTTTATATGACTTTTTCATGGTATATCCATAGATATACCATGAGAATACATAAGTATATTACAAGTATACTTGTGAAATTTCGTATTTCTCATAATATTTTGCTCATGTTTATTTTTGAATAGATTTGAGGTTAGAATCGATTTGTTTTTGTTTTCTGATCGATAGATCGATGAATCGATAAATCAATATAACCCATTTCATTTATCACCCATCCTTGACATTCAAAATTCATGGCGAGAATATTTGAAAAAGTTCATTTTTCCGTTACAATATCAAGCTTGCTTATGTCAAATGACCTAACTCCATGTGGCAAAAAAAAATTCATCTCGTAACGTGACAGTAAAGTAACCTTTATATGACCGCTACATCGATGAATATAGGCCTCTTTCAATTTTTTCCATAACGTTCTCTCCTGATTTGACTGCATCCAATTTTTCTTCGCATTCGATCCGTTGGGTACCTTCTCTTCAGTACATAATACTTTTGGTCCATTCGAGATCTTGTGTCCTAGGAAGAAAATAAAGCGTTCCAACTACGTATTGTAGATAATTCATGTTCCCAAAAATCATGTGTCGAAAAAAAGTGAATCGAATCATTATGACATTATAGTGTTCGAAAATATTTTGTCGAAGTTTCACGAGGTTTCCGAATAACTCGCTCGTTTGCATACCTACTCGACTGTCTTCAGGTTTTAATTTAAGAACGTTGAAACAAATGTCACGAGACGAAAGCCGTAATTGCTTGCTCGCTCGCTACAAGCATTGAGTCGTTTCAGTTTGACAGCTTGAATGATGCCGCTGGAGTTGAATCGGCTTCTTTGTTGCCTGCTTCAAAAGAGGAATTAGTCGATAGTTTCCAGTTTTCTTCCCTGTAATCTGTCCCAATTTGCATAATTATGAGTATGAATTGCTGACTATCATTGTGGTCAGGGAAAAGTCAAGAAATTCTTCGAATCCAAGGAATAGCTAGGAAATTTTCGAATTATGTTGGAGAATTCGTCAAATCTGCGAATCCAAGTTCAGTCACAATGCAAAAAGGAGATAATAACAAGGGGTGGTTCCCTGGCGAAGGGCGGAATCGACGCGAGACGCTAGAAAAATAATAGCTAGCCCTCGATTGGCTGGAATTAGAGCCAGTCGTGCTCCCCTCGTTCTGGTTTCGTCTTCCGAAGACGTATTAATTACGAGAAACGGTTAGCCCGAAAAATTGATACTCTGTCACGAGCACCTGTCACTCTTGGCTCCTTCTTCTTTCGTAACATGGCGGTTTGTCCGGCCACGCCATTACCTTTCCTTCCGGACCACTTTTTCGATGCCCCAAAAAAAGTGGTTACAAATAATGCTTTTTGTTGTTATAAAAACCTGAACAACTTTTACTAAAGTGTCAGTACATAGAAATTCAAATTCAGAGTAGAAAGTTCTCTTTAAAAAATTCGTTTTTTCTTACAACGACAGTGAAGTCTGACTAAAGGAATAAGATACTGTAAAATTGATTTCACTATACACGGAAAAAACGGTATGGTTGCCTCAGCCATATGAACAGTAACATTTGCGCCAACCGTATCTGTGGTTTGTACAACTATATATATGGTTGGTACGACCATATCCAAAGTTACAATTTATATGGCTGAGGTGACTATACTGTTTCCTCCGTGTTACCACTTTGAGAGTTCAACTCCTGATCAGCCAATTTTTCCGTCATTTTCCTCGGTAATTACACCTTGTCGTGATTACTCAAAATGATTGTGTAATTACTTAGGAGTAACTAGCAATTTTCCTGTGTACCAAGATCCATGAAGAACCCGCGACTTTTGGATTCTCGAAACTGGGCATGCGAGATCGATGTTCCGCGCTCGAAGAAGAGATTTAAACACGTTGCCAAACGCCGGGGCAATTAGCTGAACGCAGGAGACGCGTGCAACTTGCACGCAAAAAAGAAGGAACGAGATCCGAGAGCTGTTACTAGCTTCTAATTGCAGAAGCGACGACGCGATTATTAATGACCGGGAGTCGTGTCATTCGTCGTGGTACATTGACTAGCGAGAGCCGCCCGCACAGCGAGAAATAGCTTTTTACGCTCTCGACCGCATTTTTCGGATTTTTGGGGTTTTTCAGAAAAATGGTTATAGGGAATTCGGGGGAAGTTTGCTGAACTTTGGATAAATTTTTTTTTTCTTATTTTGGTACATCTATACGTACAAAACCAAACAAACAAGTACCAAAATTTAATAAAACGAAGAAGACACGTCGAATTCGAATTTCACTTAAAGGAAATGGAAGAAAATCAGATGATCGCGACATAACCTAAAAAATGTGACCCTCAGCAAGGTGCAGACCATGGGGCTCATTCTTGAAACTTGCCTAATTCAAGGTAGGACGAAAATGGCTACTTCGCGATTCTGGAATGGAACGCAGCCGCGGTTCACTTTTCCGTCTGCTACTGGCCCAATCAACATCGATGTTTAGACGGAAACAGCAGACGAAAAAGTCAACGGCGGCTGCGTTCCATTATAGAATCGCGAAATAGGACGTTTCGCCGCCATTTTCGTCCTAACTTGAATCAGGCAAGTTTCGAGAATGTGCCCCCATGTCAAATTCATGCCTAACCTAACGTGAATCAAGGCGCTAAATTCAAAATCCTGATTTGATTGAATTTGAACCCTCAAGATTTCCGTTTCGGCAATAGCCGCTTTCTTCGAACTTTGTCACTGTGAATCAATGCATAAAAGACGTGATTGCTCATCGACAAAGTGTCGCAAGTCTCTAGAATGAAAGGTGACATTTGCAAGTTTTGTAGACCATCGGCTAACCCTCTCGCGATCGATCGCTCGGCTTACTTAGCTCGCGAAAAAAGCCCCGTGAAATGGTATAAAGACGTAATGTTCTTTTTCCTGACTTTTCTCGTGCAATCCAACGGTAATGAAGGCCGCGCTGTACTTGGAAAGTTATAATGAATAGTCAGCGAGGTCGACATGCGTCAAACGCATCGCAAGCATGCACTCGACTTCCTGTCTTCGGGGAAACATTTTGCCGAAATTCAAAAAGTGTTTGAGAAAAGATTTTGCTCGTAGATTCGGAGCTCGTAGTTTATCCTGCGTGGCTTATTAGTTATTGGAAAAATAACAAATGTTATAAAATTCTAATAATTTGAGGTTATAGAAGAGTCGGAAAACTCGAGTTTTACGACTGTTGTACGACGACAGGGAAGATCGTAAAACAGTCGTGATGTGGAAAAAGTTCTTGTGAATGAAATTACTTTCTAATCAAGTTTTTACTTTCTATACTGCACTTCTCACTTCAGCGAGTTGGGTTCCCCATATATATGAAACCTTTCTAAATGGGATTCCTAAGTGATTCACAGACGAAAGAAGCAATTATCGGGACTTGCATTTTTCACGTCGAGAGTTGAATTCTAACAATACACGGACGATTTATCATAGGTGAGCGCCGATCGTTGGGAGATTTAATTACCTGCCTGTACTCTGGTGAATGGGAAATCTCAGAATTTTATTCGTAGGTTAGGTCGGGTTATTAATTATCGATGACAAGATTTTTCGGACGGATGAATAAGAAAAGATTATATGCAAATTCGTGTGCGGAGTATTAACATAATTGATAAAGAAAATTGAAGGTACTGTAAAGGGTTGTTGATATTCTCCGAAAATATCCGATATATTCAGACAAATAATGGATATCGGATACAGTACATCATGACCAAAATATAGATCTTTGATAACATCGAATGTCGAAAGTATCAAATCCCTTTAGAGAAAAGTGACGAAACATCTGAAGTATGCCGTGTGTATCGATTGGTCCATGATGTATCGAAATCGTATAAAATTCTCACTTCAGTGCGATGAGTTTTGACAATTTGTGAGTTGCGCGCGAGTTTCGAATATTGATCATTGACAATAATTGTTGGAATTATCATTGTTGATGATGAAAATGTTGAAATCATTATTTTCGATTCCGGAATTGACTTTAATTAATGGGAATTAATGGAAATTGATCAGAATAAATAGAAATTGATAAGAATCCATAAGGATTTATGGGAATGGATAAAAATTCATGGGAA
This sequence comes from Platygaster equestris, assembly GCA_030522785.1. Lineage (NCBI taxonomy): Eukaryota > Metazoa > Arthropoda > Insecta > Hymenoptera > Platygastridae > Platygaster > Platygaster equestris. The sequence continues at coordinate 8,793 of JAPYZK010004737.1, forward strand.
TCTATGGAAATTGTTATAAATCGATGAAAATAAATAAAAAACGGTAGTTATTGACGGGAATTTATAGAAATTAATAGGAATTGATGGAAATTAATGGGAATTCATATAAATTGATAGAAATTAATGGGAATTGATATAGAAATTGATGGAAAAGAACATAAATCAATAAATGGAAATTTATATATAAGAATTCATGAAAATTGATGGGAATAAATTGGAATCGATTGTAATAAATAACTAGGGATCGATGGGAGTTGATGAAAATTGATAGAAATGAACGGAAATCAATATGAATTGTTCTGAATTCATGGGGATTTATGAAAATTGATGAGAATCGATGGGTTCAGAAATCGACGAGAATAATGAATGGAAATCAATAGTAATTGATGAGAATTCATAGGATTACATAGGAATCGATGAAAACTAATGAAAATTGAGTAGGAATCGACGGGAATTGATGAGAAGTTATAGAAATCAATAGGAAATCAATTTTGAGTTGTGAAATGAAACTTGATTTATCTGAGATTTTGCGAAAGTTTGGAAATTTATTTTTTGGATGGGTTTTATATTTGTTATGATTAAGAAATATATTAATTCATATAAATCGATGGAAACGGATAGAAATTGATGGTAACGAAAAGTATTTGATAAGAATTCATAGGAATTTATGGGAATTAATGGGAATTGGTAGGCATCAATAAAAAGTGACACGAACGAATGAAAACAATAGTAATTAATGAGAATGCATGGGATCAAATCGATCGGAATTGATTGGAGTCAATGGGAATTGATAAGAATTCACGAAAGTCGATGGGAATGGATGAAAATTGATAGAAATTCGTAAAAATGGGATGGTATGGTTGAATCGATAGTGATTGATAGGAAGGGAATCGATAAAAATTTGATGGGAATTTGTGGGAATCGATGGGAATTGATATAAATCGACAACAATAAATGGAAATCAATAGTGATTGATGGGACTTCATATAAATTATTAGGAAACGATGAAAATTGATGTGGATCGACTGAAAATGATTAAAATTAGTGGGAATTGATGAAATTCATTGTGAAATAATGAAAATTTCTGGGAATAAATCAAAACAAACAGTAATTGATATAAATCCATAGGAATCGATGGAAATTGATAGCAATTGAGGGGAGTGAATGAAAATCAATAGTAATTGATGGGAATTCAAAGGATTCTATAGAAATTTATATGAATCAGTGGGAATTGATGAGTTCATGGAAATTGATGGGAATGGATGGAAATTATTATAGGAATTATTCAAAGAAATTGTAATCATAAAATGCAGGCGCGCATGCGCGCGCATCATGTCTTGTATCGAAAATAAGGAATGTCGAGAATACATCGATTCGTCTTTCCCTTCGCCATCTTTGAAACGTAAAACCCTGCGGCGGGAAAATTTCAAATCCGAATTTCCTCATTACGTATCCGTAAAAACTCTACGAACTATTCAAAACAGTACATCTTCTCCTACTCCAACCCGAGAGAGGGGACCGAAAATGCCGCGAAAACCCGGCCCCAAAAGACATTGTTTGGACGCAACTCGTTGAAGTAATTAACTAAACACCTCCCGCGGCTCGTTTTATTTGAGCCGTTACGCTTGGGCCCGCGCCAAATTGAGATGGACTCGTAAAGATCGCGGCGAGAGGCTCCAAATTAAAGCGTACGACGGTGCATTATTCCGTGTTTTCGAGGCTGTATCGGGCACCCTGTGATCCTACGAGCTCGCGTTTTTTCTCGCATTTTTTGACCCCCCCACATCTCGCATTTCGCCTTTTACCTTCGCCGTCTTAGCCCGGTAATCACGAGTCGTCTCCCCTTTATTTCCTTTCCCACACCTTCGGTGTCTCTTATTCCCGCTCCATTTCCGATGCTCTTTTTTTTTTCTACCCCGAAACCAGGCCCACGTGTCCCTGATTAACGTTATTAGCGGCCACCACGACTTATTGTTCATGCTCGTTCGCGTCTTTGAATCGAGCTTTGAAGTTACTTTTAAACTCGGAGACCCAGACTCGACGTCCGTATATGGACGTCATGTATTGCCATACCACAAGGGGGCAAAAAAAGATGCCAGAAAACTGAAATCACCGCGTTGACGTTGATCGGAAGGGACGTTTTGGGGAGTTTCGGTAAAAAACGAGGGGCCAATTGGAGTGGCGACAGTCATTTGTCTCCCTGGAGTTCCACGCGAAGAGAAATCTCGTTTCCCCTCGCGCGCCGGCCCGGCTTAGCCCACATGTCAACAATATATTTTCTGCCGGCCCACAAATCGCTTAGCGCGTAATTTTGAAATTGGAACACTTATTTAGTCGTTTAGCCCCAAGGGCGTTCACGAGCACTGGCATCCTTCGACGGAGATTTATTGTCCGGCTTTTCGTTACCCCCTTCGGACCGTCCTTAATACGGTGGCGAGAAAATGTTGAGTGTCTTCGTGGATCGAAACAAAAATATTGCGATGCAGTTCAATGATCAGTGGAGATCCGATGAGGCGAATTTCCTGATTTGTGAATCAGTAATTTTCGGGAAATTCGTACTTCGCACCATTCTAACCTCAAAATTGGTACTTCAAATTTTGAGGTCATAGTACGTTCAATTTCTTTCACACGAGCGAGGTGAAATATGTACGATCATCGTCTCGGTTGAAAACTCTCTTCGCAACGCAACCTTCGCCACGTGAAAGTTCGGAAAACACAGACCGCTGTCAAATCAATTAGCCGCGGAAGCGTGACAGAAAGAAATAGCCCCGGCCGCCATGTTCGATGAGATTTGTCTTCATTAGGACATCCCGCGGCGGCGCACAACGTCCCCACCCGGTAATTACGAGGTGTTGAAGTTTCTCGGAGATGCCGATACGTCCGACTGACAAAACAATATTTTTTCCATTGGGTGGTCCCGAGAAAACAGTTGGACATCGCTCTTTCATCTTTTTCCCGCGTTTGAAAGTGTTTCCTACGACATAATATTCTGAGCTAGGATGTCATAAATGATATACAGATTGATTTTGTTTATGTCTTCGTTTTTAAAAAAAATGGCTCTCTTTGGTATTTTTTATTCGTCTCGAGCATTCGGCCTATTGTTTCGGAGACTTCATTTTTTTTTGTCTAGTTTGAGGATTTTTTAGCCCTTTTCCTCCGCTTTTCATTGGATACAATTTACATCTGGATGTTCTTTGGTTAGGTCACATATTTTCAGAGTTGTACAGTGTTCCTCTATAAGCTTTAACGTGTTCTGTTGTTTATAATTCCCTCGCGTCTCATCGCGATCATCGAAATCCCATTTTCAGGATTTACTTGATCACTCTCCGCGTGGGACTCGAAAGTAACGATCGACTGCGTGGTCACGGCTACGCCTTCCGTGCTCGGTGGCCGTATGTCGTGTACCGTTTCGTCACCGTGTTTTCACGACGATGAACATGGACAAAATTGAAATCGATGATATCTGTCCATCGAAAATGAAAAGGAATATCGCAAAAATAGAAAATATCTGATACTTTTCAGAAGATGAATTCAGTATAGTAGTTTGAAGGTCCCTTGGAGATGATATTATCGTTGTTGTATGCAAAATGAGGAAAACGGTGAGGAAAACGGATTGAAACATTCCCGAGTCAAAATATGAATACCTGAAATACCATCCGAGCCCTCTGACACACTCTGAATTTTCCTCTGAACCCTCTGACACCATTTGAATTTATCCTTGAACCCTCTGACGAATAGAATTTGGTTTTTCAGATCGTCTGATTACATGGTCTGACTCAAAAAATATTTTCTAACCTTCTGATAGGACCATCTGACTTTGAATTCAGACCATCTGATTCGATGGTCTGACGAATTCTGACCGACATTTTTTCATTTTTCCGAACCAAATTTTGGATTTTTATAATATTTCTATCCGTTTTATTTATTTTATAATAATTATCGAAGTTTTATTGCATTCAAATTTGATGAATCTCAATAATTTGGGTATTATTATATAATGATTATAATATTTCCAAAATACGAATTTTTCCATATTTTAGAAATGTTAGATTACGATTCCAAAATTGCAAAAAAATTGTTATCAAATTTACCATTCAAGTTTCAATGTTTATGAATTATTGTATTCTACTATGGAAATTACAAGTGTTATGGCCACACAATGGGGTAGGGAAATCTACTCAAAACACTCCATTTAAACTATTTAGACATTTAATAAAAAAGGAAGGTGAAACTAACAAAACTTGGGACTACATTTTGGATCCGACGTACAGGGCTTCCTATGAAGAACAGCAACAACAAACAAAACAGGTAGTTTAAGGTTATGTCACGCGCGTTCGACGCGAGCGCCACCTATCCAACAAAACTCCTAAACGCGGGAGTATTTGAAATTCGGAACTTCCAATAGTCGTCGTTTACACAAGTTTCAAAAATTAATTTTGAAAATTGAAATATGAATGTAATATGAATGTAATGTAGATTTCGATTTGAAAAAACATTATTAATTTGGTCTTTTAGATTACAAATATTCAAAATGATTGGAAAATGTATTGACATGTTTTACAATTATTCATACAATTTGAAATTCATTTAAGAAATCTTTTCAATTTCTGAAACCAAATTTCAATCTCTCAGATATTTTCATTTTTGTTGTTTTGTATTGATCTTGAATTTACTATAAAATTTCAATTGATTTTTCTACCTCAGAAAATTAGTGATAAATGATTTTTATATGGATTATTTCGAATAATTGTAAATGATCAATAAGTAATGAATATTTCTGAAATACACATTTTTCAATTTGAAAAATTCGCACATAGAATTTGGTGATTGAAGAAAATTTCTTCTCCAAAATGTATTCTACTTAGTGATTAAAATTCAAAAATCCATGAAATTCGGAAGTTTTACTCCAAAAATGGTATTGTTCTGTATAAAATTTCAAAAACTTCGATACTTCGGATTTTCATACATTTTTCGACATCAACGATTACGTTTTTGAATTGCGTTCTCAGATCTTCAATATTTCGATCAATAAGAAAATTGACGTATTCATGTTATAGTATAATTATACTAGAACATCCTGCAGTTCCGATTAATCCTGATTGAAAAGTTAAAAAAATTCGTCGAATGTCTCAACTGAGGGCACTATTTCCCCCCCCCTCGCAATTCCGTGGCTAACAATACGAGGCTTTCAAGCCCTTGCCGTGTAAAACACGACAAAATGATTGGCACGCAAGACTCAAAGCGAAAACCCGACGTCGGCTCTAATAAACTTCGCGCAAACTCTGTTGCGGAAACGAGCTCGCCAGGTTTGCATGCCTCCGCGTAATTTCCACTGACCGACGCGCGACGTTAAATTTCCATCTTATTAAGCCAGTTTCATACACTTTTCGATCAGCGTTTATTAACCGGCTAATCAGCTGGATGAGGAGTAAATCTATGAATAAGCCGAGCGGGCAACGTTATTTCCGTCCTTAACGAAACGGAACGGTCCCGGAGTCGCGGGTCCCCTTTTCGCCGCAGCCTTATCAATCAAAAGATAAGCTCCGGCGCGCTTAGTTAATTATAAAATGATGGGCCATTAATAACGAGATATTGAAGTGGAAACGGCGAGAAGGAGAGGAAAAAAAGGATCCTCGGCCGATCGATAGGGACGGGGGGAAGGTCGCGGCGGATTCGTGAACATCAAACGAATTATATCTCCGCGGCGAGTCGAATGCAGAAACTCGTACATTCGTATCTCTCGATAACGACCTTTGGGGTTTTGACCTCTGACGGGGTCGAAATCGACAATAATAATACTACAGTGCCAAAAAACATGAAACGTGATGGACCCTTGTTACGGACGAGAACGACAATGTTTAGAAAGACCGACAAAGTTAACCAGCCCCGTGGTCCCGTCCGCCGAGGAAGGATAGATGTTCGTGGCGAATATAGCTTCTAGAAGCGTGCTTAACACGTATATGCAAACGCGAGCCACAAATCAGACGTCGGGCGAAATCCCTCATAAAAGTCGTATTACGGATTCGTTCCGGGCTCATCACGAAATTCCGATGTATCGGCCGGGCTTTGATCGTTCCTCCACTTCTCGTAAACTCTTTATCCCATTTTTACCCAAATACATATTCAATACAACCCGAGTGCGCGCAATTTTTTAACAGTATTGTGCTGCCCTGTTTCGTAATAATTAGATCGGAATAGACGCGGACAAAGTGGACGATCAGTTATTTCGATGATCAAAGGCCGCCGACGTCGGTCACACCTGCTGAGCGCGATCACCTTCCAAATCTGGCTTCTAGATCGTGTTTCTCCTTTTTTGATCGTTCGAGATTTCGATCTTTTATTGGTTGTAGGTGCGAGGTTGATGCACGGCCGAATTGGCTAGTTTAGCGCATTCGGTATAGGACCTAACCTTTTACAGAGTGTCCACAAGACTCTCGGAGAGTCAGCCTTCGGCGGGTTACTGTAGTTTGAATAGCGATTCGGATGATTGGTTGCAGTAACTAATCTAGAGCCAACTAATTCAGGATTGGTAGTTCAGTGGAGTTAGTATAGCCTGGAGAACAAGATTGGTCGTAGTTACGAATCTCAAGCGAACGAGTGTAAGATTTAGCCGATTTAGTTGTAACAACTCGACTTTTATTTTACTTGTATCGTTTATTTAGCGAAAGATATCAACGATACGGGTAAAAGTGTGCTCTCCCATTCTGAAATAGTCCAAATTGGACCACTTGAATTAGTAATCGTTGTTTTGATTACTCCAATAGTCATTCTCCAATGGATTACTCCCGATAAAAGTCAAATTCGACCATTAGACTAGTGATATTTTGACTAATTAGGACTAGTCAAATCATTTGACTATAAATTAGTCGAATTTGACTATTCCAGAATGACAGAGTGAGGAACAAAAATGTAGAGCGTTTTTTTTCTACAAAAACGATGTCTTGTTTTTTTTTTTCAAAAAACCAACCGTTAATATACGGAAAATGAACTCGGTGTTTTCTTTCTGTTTCAGAACAAGCCAACCACCTTAACCTGTTCAACAACCGCCAGCAACCGAAAAAAAAGCGGAAAAGTCGAACGGCTTTCACGAACCAGCAAATTTTCGAGCTGGAAAAGCGATTTTTGTACCAAAAGTATTTGAGCCCCGCGGATCGCGACGAAATCGCGTTGCAGCTGGGCCTGAGCAACGCTCAAGTTATCACGTGGTTCCAGAACAGGCGGGCCAAGCTCAAAAGGGACATGGAGGAGCTCAAAAAAGACGTGCAAACAGTGAACCACAGTCCCTTGATCGTGGCTCAGCACCACAAAACTTTTTTGGAAAACGTGCAAGATCTCGGTATTCTGAAGAAAAGGCCCCTTCCACATTCGATGGACGACAAGTCCTGAAATTGTAGATAGAATCTTAAGTTATTCTCGAGTCAGCGACTTGCTCTTTGTTTGAAGAATTATTCGTGCACTTGAAGCTTGTTTTGGGTTGTGGAAAAAGTGCGAAGGTCGTGGAACAGTTGGTAATTTTCGAATTATTTTTGAGTTTGAATTCTCCAGTTTTCGAAGTGTCAGATTTTCGGGATACTTAAACTTACGAAACGTAAGTTTTACGAGTTTTTGTAGGGGTCGTTAATTTTGGGAGACGAGGGTTTTGGCTCGGGCGGACCGTGACTGAAAAGTTTTGAAGAGATGGAGAATGGGGAGGCAACTTTTGAGATTCAAGTGTACTCGAGTTGAAATTTTTTTATTGAGCGAGTTGTGTGTATGATATTGTATTTATTTTGATGAAGAAAGTGATTTCCAAAGTGGACCTGGATAGGAATTTATAAGTTTTTGTATATATTTGTATATATTATGTGTATTGTTGTAAGTTTGACCAGTGTTGCCGGAGGAGTGGTTTTTTCTGTGAATCTGGATTGATTCGAAACAATTTTGAGAATTTTTGCACATTTTGGAATATAAGAGATGATTAGAATGAGTAATTTTTACGAAATGTTTCAATTTTTAAAAAATTGTTTATTTTTGGTATTTGATGAAAATTTGTGACATTATTTATTCGAATATGGAATTGGGGTTGAAAAAAAGAAGGGGAGGTAGAAAAGAATTTCAAAATTCATTAATTATTAATAAATGTCGGCAATTATGCCACATTTCAAGAAATAATAATTGTGTACTTCCAAAATTCTCAACATTTTTACGAATATATTTTTCAAACTTTCGTATATTTTTCGGAAAACTTTGGTTCCAAATTCGGATCAATTCTACAAATTTCAGAATACAGTTAATTTTTTCAAAATGTATGTAATCCATAAAAAATACGTAATATTTCGAAAATTTACAGAAACTTTTGAACTTGCAAAAATTAAAGATGTTTTTGAGAACTGCTTAAAATCACATAAAATCTGGAATTCGGGAATGTGAAAAAAATTTTC
>JAPYZK010004738.1:0-18886 GCA_030522785.1 Platygaster equestris
AAATAAAAAAAAAAAAAAAAAAAAAAAAAAAAAAAAAAAAAAAAAAAAAAAAAAAAAAAAAAAAAAAAAAAAAAAAAAAAAAAAAAAAAAAAAAATACCACGTTCCCCAAATTTCTTCGGATAAAAATTTACCTGACTCGAGTCATAATCCTGTAACTCAAATTTGAGTGCAAATTTGACTCAAAATGAGTGACGTTACACTCAATTTCGAACAATATTTCACTCAACAAAATCACTGTCCATGATTTCCCTCTTTTTCGATACAGAAATATCATCCTCAAATTGGTAAAATTTTCGAAAAAAATTTCCACTCAAACTCAATTTGAATAATTTCCTCTCAAATTCAGTGCACTTTCACTCGAGTATTCGAACGTATGAGCTTCCCCCCACCTCCCACGTTACACCCTGTTATGTGTCCGACATTTGACCGAATTTAATTACTCGCCCAACACCCTCGATTTGCGTTAATTCGGCCGCGAAGAAAACGCAAGCACAACGGATCCTCATTGGCATTCTCTGTAACCGCGAGATACTCATAAACAGGCATTCCAAGGAAACGAGCAGCGTTGCACGTTGCTCTGCATTACTGCGAGTTGTACGAACAAGAACACGTCTGCCAGAACCATCGCGCAGTTATGCAACTTGGCTGGGAAATTTCGTATTGAATATACAGTAGGCTGATATAATTCGGTTAAAACGAGGTATTATGTTTCGCGTATCAACTTTCGTGCCGAATTTTACGTGCCCAGAATGCAGTGCAACGAGAAAAATAGATAGAATTCGACGCTTTATTCTGCCTGATTCGATTTCGACGTTGTTTGCGACGCCGAAGACACGGCGTTTTCGATCTAATTTGTTCGGGGTATTAAGTTATTGAGGATACAATCGAGGTAGACCGAGCACTAAATTCATTACGGGTTCGGAAGTGGGAGTTTCGGCGTAATTAATTTGTTGGGGTTGAGTTTGCTTTGCATATTGATGTTTTTGAAACTTTGAAACAATTTTTCAAATTATGATTCTGCGTATCCATACTCGCGATTTTCTCATATGAATTCCGAAATGTCATTATTTCGAATTTGGGGACTTTATGTTGGATATTTTCGAGTTTGGAAAATTACAACAATACTTCAAAAAATTTTCAACGACTTGATATTTTTGAAGCCGTACGAATTGTTGGAACTTCGAAAACTTCAGTATTTCATAGAACCTGCAATAATTAGGAATTTTATAGGTTTTCATACGAAATTTTAAAAATTTTAACATTTCTTGGAAATTTTATAAATTTTTGGGAATAGGAAACCCCAAAACATTGAAATGCTTCGAGGTGCTCAGAAACTTTGGGACTTTTCAACAATTTCATCAAAACTTTAGGAATTTCAGCTTTTCTGAATTTTTAAATGATTTAAGTCTTTTAATATTTTCCAAAATTTGAAAATTCCAAAACCTACGGAGCTCGTAACTACACATTGCTTATAATGTCTTCAAACTAGAAATTGCTTTCCAAATTCTCCAAACTTCAGAAATTTGAGATCGGTAGAACTTTAAAGTTGCCAATAATCTGAAACTTATACATCCAAAACTTCGAAATAAACAAAAGTTTGAAAATTTTCAAGTAATAGAACTTCCAAATTCTTCAAAATTCATGAAACTTTGAAATTTCTGAACCTAAAAATTCTCTAAAGCTTTCGAAACTTCACAATTTTTCGAAACTTGAAAAATTCAGTACTTCAAAAATTTCCAAAGCTTTCGAACTTCCAGAATTTAGAAAATTCTGAAACTTGACGACTTCTAAATTTCTAAATCCGAAAACTTCGAAATTTTGAAAATTCTAAAATCTTTAGACCTGCGAAATCTCCAATATCTCCAAAACTTCAATACATTCAAAATTCATAAAATGTCCAAGTTACAGAACTATACTATCAAATTTTTCATAATTTCCAAACACCCTAAAATTTCAGGACTTGTAAAATTTCCGAAACTATGGAAACTTCAAATTTCTCAAAACTCAAAAATTCCAGTACTTCCAAAAATTCCAGTACTTTCAAAATTTCCGAAGCTTCTAAACTTCCAAAACTTAACAAATTACGAAACTTAACGAGTTCTAAACTTCTAAATGAGGAAACTTCGAAATTTCAAAAATTCCACAATCTTTATACCTGTAAAATCTCCAATATCTCTAAAATTTCGAAAAATCCAAAATTCATAAAGCATTCAAGTTACGAAACTTCTAAATTTCCAAAAACTCTTGAATACTTCAAAATTCCAGAACTTTAAAATTTCCTAAACTTTCAAAACTTCAAATTTTTCAAAACTCAACAATTCTAGTACTCTCAAAATCGCCAAAATGAGAACTTGGAACATTCTGAAACTTTACGAATTCCAAACTTCCGAATCAGAAAACTCTCAAGTTCTAAAAATTTTAAAATTTTCAGACCTGCGGAATCCCCAATATATCACCCTCACTGGATTAACAATAATTCCGTAAATTTTCAACCCTCCAAACAACAACCAATCCCCTCCCCCACACATCCTCCCCCCTTTTCTTCATAAAAAACAAAAATTCCCATCAAAGACCTCGTTGCTCCCGAAGACCCATTTCCTCAGAAAAATTCCTCCCAACCCCTCCCAACGCATTACTTCCCTCCGTATCCGAAACAGCCTGCGAAATTGCGACTCAAAACAATCGTCAAAGCCAAGACAAACTGCGGAAAAAGTAAATTCCCGGGTTTGTGTTGGGCGGACGTAAATACGTTACAGCAATAATGGAAAACAAAAACGTAAGTCTTTCGCTCCCGTTCGAAAAAGGCAGGGAAAGGAAGAAACGTTACTAAGTTAAAAGAGATTTATACCGCGCAAAAGGAACAAGGGTTCGCAGCGAGAAATGAAACGCTACAGCTAGCGAGGATGGGGCAAGAGTACCTTTGGAGTTTTGATTTATTCCGCACTCCATGTTCGCCTTTGAAAGAACGCAACCTTCTTTCTTCCCCGGCATAATAACGCTTATTTGACGTTTCTATCAACATTGTATTCCCCTACTGTTTCGCTTATTGTCCCGCGAAACTCTTCGCCTTAACGACCTTTTGTTCGCGGGTTTTATTAGGGCGAATATCAAAAATTCTGCTGACTTTTTTTACGTGTCAATCAACAAGTTTCGAGTAAGTGTTGCGATTCAACATAGAATTTGTGTAATTTTGAGCATTTCTGAAAACATTTTTGGACTGGTAGGTTTTGTGTATGATTTTGAAGGTTCGAGAGTAATTTTCTTAATAGCGACAGATTTTATGATATTTAATGAAATATAAAAGAGTTTACATGGGATTTCAAGAGATTTATAGAGACACGGATGAACTTTATGGGGTTGAAAGAGGAATAATTTGAGGGAACGGGAATTCATGGGGTATAAAGGGAATTCATGAGATTTAATTGTAATTTATGGTATGTTAAGGGGTTTCTAGGGACTTACTGGGGCTGGAGAGTGATACATGGGATTTAATGGTAATTTATGGGATTATATGGCAATTCATGGGATATGATCAAGGTTGACGGAATTTTGAGGGTATTTATGAAATATTAAAGGAATTTATAGGATATTGATGAAACGTTAGGAAAATGCGGAAACATCACATGAATATTTAAACTACTACTTTTAATCGACCCATTGGATTATTTCCGAATTTTTACATCCTGAACATTAACAAAAGAATTTTTTTTGATTCGAAAAATTTTAATTTTGCCATTTATTAGCGCGAATATCCAAAATTCGACTAATTTTTTTGACGTGTCAATCAACAAGTTTTGAGTACCTAAGTGTTGGGATTGAACATAGAATTTTGATCATTTTGAGCAGTATTGAAAATATTTTTGGATTTTCAGGTTTCGTGTATAATTTTAGAGGTTCGAGAGTAATTTTCTCAACAGCGAAAGATTTTATGATATGTAATGAAATAGAAAAGGGTTCATATGGGATTTCAAGGGATTTCTAGAGACACGGAAGAACTTCATGGGGTTGAAAGAAGAATAATTTGATGGAAAGGGAATTAATGGGGTATGAAGGGAAGGAGATTCAATTATAATTTAGACTTTTATAGATACTTGATGGGACTTGAAGGTGATAAATGGGATATAATGGTAATTTATGGGATTATATGGCAATTCATGGGATATGATGGAGGTTGATGGAATTTTGAGGGTATTCATGTAATATTAAAGAAATTTGTGACATATCAATAAAATGTTAAGAAAATGCGGAATAAACAATCCACGAAATTTTCAATTACGATTTTCAATTGACCCATTAGAATCATTTCAGAATTTTGACATCGTGAACATTGATAACAAAATTTTTTTACTGCGACGAACTCGAACTCCGAAATTTTCGGATTTCAAGATTTCGAAACTTAAATTCGGAAGTCACCAAATTTAAATATCCCCTCGTCCTAATCATACATATCAGGAAATTTGAAATTTTTGATTCTCAAAGTCAAATGACGATGAAAAATTTTCTGGTAAGATTTTTTGAATTTCGAGATCAAACTTTCCTGTATCTAAAATTTTGAAAATATTCATACGATATCCCGAATTTACACATTTTTTTATAATTTCTTGAATTTACCAATAATTTCAGACTGCCAGGTTAAAATATTCAATTCTTCATAATTCAACATTTTCAATTACGTTAATCTCCAAATCTCTAAATCCAAAATGTTCGATATAATATTTAAAATAATTCATGAATTCTAAAAGGGATTCCTTTCACGTATTTCTGAACTTGTTTCTATTTTTTCTAAACCCTCGCCATTTCAAAAATAATAAAATGTTCATCATTAATAATCCACGAAACAACAAAAATCATTAATAAACGACTTCAACGACCTTTTTTCCACATCTCATACAAACCCGACTCGACAAAACCAACCAACATCCCTCCTTCACCCCATACAACCCAAAAATCTCATTCCCAAATTGGCCTCGAAAACTGCCCCCCCCCCCCCCTCCTCGTAGACTGTTTCAGAATCCCGACTTTTTTGTTCTTCGCAAAAAAAAAAAACTGTCCGTGGTTTATCGCGCGTTTCGTCGAACGAGATTCGTTCACAACTGGTTTTGGCACAAGATTTCGAGGTGTGCTTTGGCTCTTTTTGTTAACTGAATTGGATGCTCGATTTTTCAACATCCCTGTCTATTATCCTTTTTTGTCTATCGAGATGGTTTTCAGCTCTGTCCGGGTGAAGCGCTTATCCGATGGACTGTCGCATTTTCAACGGGGGTAACGCTGTTATCGCGGCACGGCGTACGCTAAACGATAACACTCGACAGATGAGAGTTTATTGTGTTTATTATACATTGTGTACGCTCATCAATTCGCGACTGTGTATTTGCGCCGCGTAATGACTCCGAAATTGGTCTTTGCATCTGACAAGTAACGCGGTTTCGATAATTTTGACGTTTGACCGGCGGTTCTCGTACGTTTGAAAGTATAACATTTGCATCGAGTTGATTGAATTTCGCTTGCAAGGTTCACTGGGATTTTATCGCCGTCGGAATTTCAGTGTTGGTTAATTATGGATGATTTTCAATTGATTATGGGCTTGAAGTTTGAGGAGCAAGGATAAAAAGTTGAATTTCCACCATTTACTCATAATCAGGGGGGGGGGGGGGCAGGGAAAAAACAGAAAATACGTATGAACAAATATATACATAAATATAAACAATAATAACTAAAGAGGGGTAGGGGGGAAAAAATATAAATCCCCCCCCCCCTGCCACATCATTAATATCCATTTTTTTCCCCGAGCTTTCAATCGATAATTCTCAAACTTCAAAAATGATATTTTTCAATTTTTCAGTACAAATTCGAGTTTCACGTGTTTCCTTAATGTCACCACGAGAATTCAATTCAATAACTTTAGCTTCTTATTCCTCAATGTTTTATCCATCTCTAGTTTCGTCCATTCCGGTAGTTTTGGAAAAATTTTTCAATGTCTCTTAAATTTCAATTTTCATTCCGCATAATATGGCAAAAAGTCCTTCCAGGCATAATTAAGTTGCACGTAAGAAAAAAAATATCGAGTCAGAAAAAAAAATTCCTGATTATGCGGAAGATATTGGGATCCGATATGAGATTTCCTGTATCGGTGAGATTTTCATCAAAAAAATCCCGTCCAACGTATGACTCTCATCATTAACCGCGAAGGCAACGAACGCTCCCGTTACTCGCCTCGAGAAAAGGGCTTTATCGTACTTTCTTCTTCCCTTTACTCCATGTGTTAAATGAATATCCTCGTTTTCCTCGATAAATCGCTTCAGGGCCAATTCATGATTGATATCCCGAAGTGAAAGAGCAAAAAGGAGGTTGGAAAATATTCCATGAACATTGAGGAGCGTGGGGTGGAGAATTTTTTTTCCTAATGAATGTTCGTATAGATTTAATAAATATAAATAACACAGATGTGAAATTTCGAGAGGTGAAGATTTTTTTAAGTTTAATAGCAAATGGAAAACTACTAGAACAGTACAAGTTTTGAGGAAATTCCACAAGTTTTAAACAATTTCTGAAAATACTCGGAAGATTCATCAAAATATGTAAATTTTGGAAAAAAAAAATTGGATACATCATAGAGTTCTACAGGATCCTGGGCTAAAGGAGAAAAATTCAGAAATGAAATTGGATGAAATTTCAAAAATAAAACATTTCTGGCAATTACGACAGAATTTCTGTCTGTTTGAGTTGAGATTTGAAATTTTTATCGCAGTAATCACGATTTTAAAATTATCTAAATAAAACTTTCGAGTTTCTAACATTTTGAACAATATTCTCAAACTGTATTCCATTTTGAATTTTTATATCGAAGATGAGAACCGTTACAAATGAGAATTTCTCGATTACCAAATTTCATGATATTTTAATTTTTAAATTGGTCTTCATAAATTTATTTTTCAAAATTGACAGATGCCAAACTCGTGAAATTTCATAATCAGCAAATTTCAAAACTCTGTAATCTTCACATTTTGAATCAAAATCGCAAAGTTTTTATGCAATTTTCAATTTCGAAAATTTTCAAGTATTGAAAGTTCATACAACTAGAATTTTTCCATACGACTCGTGAATAAAATTTCGATGCAAAAAATGTCAAGTAAGTAATTTTTCAGAAAATACACTATCAAAACCCTGATCGTTCACAAAATTTCCAAAAATTATTTTCTTTTTGCGAAAATATTTCCAACGATTGTTTTTGGCATCAGAAACTTAAAAAAAAAAAGAAAAAAACACTGATTTTTCAGTGACCTATTTAGAGAATTTTGACCCACGTTCATTCATTAACATATGCAAATTCATCTAAAAAAAAAATGTCAAGCAAATGCTTTAAAAAAAACACTATCAAAACCCCTGACCTTTCGTAACCTTCCCAAAAAAAAAATTTTTGTTTTCTAAAATATTTTCAACAAATGTTTCTAGGATCAAAAACTCCCCAAAAACACAAAAAAAGAACCCGACATTATTCATTGACCCCTTATAAAATGTTCACCCACCTTCATTCACTAATATATTCAAATTCATCTCAATCGTTGACATTTGTAGAAAATCATGAAACTCAAGGAAAAAAGGGTCTAATTCTCTTTCCATTTCCCTACACTTCAAGCCTGCCTTTACATCACGCCTCCCATTTTTGAAACGCTCGGGGTTCACGTACACTTGGCGTGGGAACGCGAACGATTCGCGACATACATACTGTTAATCAATTTTCTGGTGTAACCTGGCTGACGACATAGACGCCGCTTCCTGAGACGAAGCGGCAACTTGTCATACTGACGCGCTCGGGCGCTATTGATCATTTGGTCGCAGCGATATGTATTCCGGCTTTCCGGATTGTGTTAATTTCTATAGTTGGCAACGGCGCCGTGACAGAATAACCGTTCTGGGGACTAACAATAACCGCCCGACGAAAGGCCGAAATTGATTTACTCTTCGCTAATTCATTGATCGCGCTGATTGCGTCCCGCTGCCTCATACATTTTGCATGAAAAGTCGACAATGGCTTTTTGTCCCGGATTATAGTCAATTGGAAAGACTTACGCGTGGTTTAGTATTACGGGTCTGAAAGGGTTGGGGCGTTCGAAACAGATTTTTCGTCGGTGTTTTCTAGATTTTGATTATTTCAAATTAGACTCTAATTTTTGATGTTCCGATTAATTCGTTGATGGAAAGTAAACTTTACTGTAGAATAGTATTTTACTGAGCGGTGAAAAATTGATTCTCAGACTAAGGATGAGCGATCGTTCAAGAAAGAATCAATTATGATTCGATCGATCACTCTGATAGTCGATTATAATTTGACCGATTATGAAGGTGGAAAATCGTTTCCGATTAGTGATCGACTGTTGTCAGTTTATGAGTTGTATAAGCTTGGATGAAGTGAAATATGAAGAGGAAGTTATGGATTTCAACTTCAAAAACGGTTACAAACGGGAAATTCTTTCCAATTACCAATCGATTTTTGTCGGTTTTCAAATTGTATGTATCTAAAGCTGGGATGTAGTGAAATATGTAGAGAAAGTTATAAATTTCAATGATGAATGGAAAATGAAACTACTGACTAAAAAATAGGCGACAATGAATTAGTGACAATTATTGATGGTTCGTGAATTATTTTTCACCCTTTCCCAAAGTTTACGAAAATTTCGTTTTCTTCAAAATTCACTACAATATTGTCTTCCTTATTAACTTAAATAAAAATATATATACATGAAAGTTCCAAAATTCCGATTTTTCATTATCATCTCGAAACAGTTGCAATCGATTTATAAATCGATCGATTATCTCTTCTCGATTAAATCTACCATAATTGCCCATCCCTACTCCAGACGGTAAATCTCAAAACTTCTGACTAGAATCCCATGCTCATAAATCGAATTCTACGATGACTGTTCATGACCCCCCCCCCCCCCCCCCCCCCCCCCCCCCCCCCAACACGAAATACTTCATGGAAAATGTTGCAAACCCTCATAATTTTCCACATGAACCGCGTCTAACAGATCATCATTATCTCACGCAGGAGTTGGTCATAATTACTTGATTAAGGTTTGGTGAAGTGCTCTACTAAGTGCCACCATTAAGTAATAAGCCTTGTTAGGACAACTTCCAGTCAGAGGGATTACAAATAAGTTATTCCAGAGGAAGTTGAAGGTCAGAATTGGGGGATTACAAGCCAGATCGTGATCTAATCGCGGCTCGAAAATGAACGGGGCCACTACGAAATCCCGCGATAAATCCACGACCGCCGAGTTATCGGGAAAAACCTTACGAATGGAGTGCCCCGAAATATTGTTGTTCGCAACTTCGGAACTCGCCGATAACTTCAACACGTCATGTACGAAATTTTTCTCACATTTCTTAAACAGTCTATTCTACCTTGAGATGATTTATTTCACCGAAAACTTGGGATCGAACTCACCTGTAACAGAAAGAATTTTAGGTCTGTTAGAGAGTACGTCAAATGTGTTTGATGCGTAAAATTTCTGTTGAGTAGTGACTTACATGTAGAGTCGAAAAATGAGTAGTATCAAAATGCAAATTATAGTTTGAATAGAAACATATAAAAGCAAGTCAAAACTGATTGGGTACTTTGGGTCAATTTGACAACATTTTTCTTACCTTAGTGTCATTTGAAGAAATTCAGTCGATTTCGAAGCAATAAATTTTTGAGAAAATGGAAAATTTCCAGTTCGGAACGTAAGATTAAATTATTGAAAAAAAAAAAATGCAATTTAGAGTAAGAATGAAGTTTCTGAACTTAAAAAAGTCAAGAAACGAAGTTAAGCTTGAAGACTTCTCAAGATGTTTCCGATTTGTTGAAAAAAATTACACGTGAGGTTGTTTCGTGAAGTTTGATTTCTAGAAATCGTTGATGCAGTTCGAAGGATTGACGTTTTTCGAGAAGAGTGAATAAGTGCAAGGAGTAAGAAGTTTTCTTGGGAGCTTAAGATTACTTTCTGGCTTAGCCAGTGGAAACCGAAGGAAGATTCAACGTGAATTTCTCATTGCTTTTCTCTGATATAGTATGGATATGACGCAATGGAAGTTAACAGTATAAAACTTACACACACAATCGTTAACTATCAGATTCAGGATGATTTTTTGTCAGCGGTATTAATTAAGATATCAAATTCTCGATAAGATGTAAGACAGATAAAAATATACGATATCTTATGTATTAAGATATTAGATGTATTGTATCTTCATAATATACATAAGATATCAATCAATTCTAACGAAAAACAAACGTCAGTTTTTTTCCACTGTTTTGCGTGTGAACAAAAGAATGGAGGAAAAAATTCGTCTTCTACTGGTGATAAAAAAATTCATCTTTTTCCAAGATGAAAAGAACAAAAATGATCACTTATTTACACACCGAAATCATTAGAAAAAATTGCCACGTTCCCGAATTACACAAAACAGTCGTATACCACACGTCAGAAAAGCACCATTTTCGAACTAACATAATATACTCCCGCACACGTCTGACTAAACGTCAAGTTATCACTGAAAAATCTCCCCCGGCTGGAAACTCTGTCTTGAATCCCAAACTCATATATATTTTTTAGCCCGACTCAATAAAGCAGGTTTCCACTATTTATTCCTCGCAAGTTGAATTTGTATTTCTCACTCGACAATAACTTCCTATCAGCAGGATTCGAAACATAAATAACCGATTTCCCCGTTTCGTCGCAGTAACAAAACAACGCTCCCATTTTCGTTTATCTCCCATTCTAATAAATCCTTTTTTTTTCGCCCCAGAACAGTATACAACGGATCATTTTTCATTAACAGTCGAAGAATATTCATCAACCCAAAACAAATTCCCCAAACTCTTGAATCCGAAATCCCACCGCCAAACTACGAAAATCATTAAAACGTCCATACGAATATAAAAAAAAAAAATTCCCTGCGCATGCAAATTCCTCCACGAAACATTCTCCCTATCCTTTGAAAAAACACAACGGCGCTAAAAATTTTCATAACAAATTTCCCACATATTTCGCGGCTTAATATTCGCTCTTTTGAAATATCGGGCGAGCGTTAATTTATGCATGGCAGGTCATCGCCGTGTTCAGGGTGAAAAATGTGGTGTCACCTGCAACGGCTCCGGGCTAAATGAATTTTTTCTTTTCGGGAAAAAATCAATTTCTCGTGTATACCGAACAACAAAGGTTCGTGCGTGGCGCGGTTTTTGCGCCCGGCAAAAAAATCCGCCCTATAGAGACGTGGCGGAGACGCTTTCACGTCCATTTATTCGTGTACGGGGAAAACTTGATGTGCTCGAGGCTGCGGTAACAATCTCCTTAAGGAGGAAATTGACTTTTTCCCTGGCAAACTATTGGAGTTGGCGGGTTTCGAGTGCGTAACCGTGACTCCGGCGCGGGAAAGTTCGGCGCGTTACTGTTTTATTTGACTTTTCGAGTTTTTGTTTATGGGGGAGGATTTCTGGGGATTTTATGTCCAGGTGGCGCGATGGATGAATCTGGTTTTTCATGGATTTTACGATAGTGGGAGTTAGATAGAATGAATCTTCGGAGGGATGTATTTTATTTTGAGGTTGCTCTCTCAGATCGAATGAGGCGAATTTTACTACTTGCTGGTTTTTTTATTATTATTATTATTATTATTATTATTTTACTAATTTATTAAGCCGAAATTCGGTTATCATGAGATAGTGGATGATGGAGTCAGATCAGAATTATGACTTCTATTGGAGAGTCAATGTTGAAAATTTCCCAATTTTACATTAGTTTTTACAATTTTGTGGAGAATAAAAAAATTTTATGATTTTTTCTGCAAAACTTGGGAGTTTTGGAATTGATCAAATGTTTCTGATTATTGAAACAACCCTAGTGATTTTTGTTATTACAAAACTTCCATAAAAAGCACAAATTTTTATACAATTCAATTTTTTTATAAAATGTGCAATTTTTATATCGCGATTTTATAGAATTTTTTTTTTATAAAAATCCGAGATTAATGAACAAAAAAAATATTTTCATGAAGTTCTCATTAAATCACTCTATAAAAATCGCTTATTTTTCCAAAATTTTATGGAAATTTTATAAAATCGACCTTATAAAATGTTCACTTCTTGATAAAAATAACCTAATAACTTTTTAAGAAAATTTGAAGTTTTTCAAAAAGAAAGTTTCACTTTGTCTAATATTTTCAAAGAGTCTAAATTTCCGCCAAAATATCGTGATTTTCGTTAAATTTGGAATGTTAAGAAACTAAAAATTCCGACAAAGGTTTAAATTCAGAATTTTAGTAATTATTTACTGGATGTGTTAAGATAAACAAAATTTTTAGTTTTCCCAATCAATTAATGAATATTAATTGATGTTGTTAAATTGATTAATATTCATTCATCAATTTTAATTGACTGGAAAAACAAAAGATTTTATTCAAAGGTTTAAGTGTTAGTAAAGATTCAAAAATCTTCAAATTCTGTAAACACTGTAAACTTATTTTCTCACATGTCGGAAAAATTCAACATTTTTCAAGTACGTTTATTTTCACATATTAGAAAAACTGCAAAAAATTTGCCCGAATTCGAAAATCTCTATAACTCTGAAATACAAAAATGTTGAACATCAAATTTACGTCAATTTCGCGAATAAAAAAACGGCAAAGAAGAAATTATCTCCGAAAGTTTTTTGCTGTTACGTCAAGTTTAGGGCACCCTGAATACTACCGTTTTAAAATAGTACGAATTTCGACTGAATTTATAATAATATTATTAAAAAACAACTTTTTTGTTACACAAATAAATCGTCTCTATTTGCAAGTGAAATTCTGACGGATTCGATTTCAGAAACTATGATTATATCGATACAAAAGACTATAAATCAAAATTTCTTATATCTTTAATTATCCAACAAATTTCCAAAACAGACACTAAATAAATTAAAACTTCAGAAAATATGTTTCCTCACAAAAATGAACCTCACAAACTTCTTAAAATGAACAACCATACACCATTTTTCCACTCTCCACACCCTACTACCTCATGACCTTACATGACCTTTGTTCGCCTATCACTACTACCACAATAAAAAATTATCATCACCGGTCATCAAAATAACAATCATATTCCCAGGCAACACGTGTCACTACTTTCTTTTATTTCTCGGAATCGTATTTTCCAAGACCTAAAATTCCCTCCCAGACAGATGATTCCGAGCATAAATCGTTGTTTACAACTTTTCCCGGATATTATATGAGAGTCCACAAGCGCAAGCATCGTGAAAGCACTTTCCATGATGGAGCTATTGTCTCGATTGTTCCCGTCATTTATGTTATGGGGTGTACGCAGACGTCGTTTCCAGGAAAATCCCTCGCGAAGCTCGGTAATCTTACATCATCGCGTTGATGTATTTCAGACTGCTGATGATTTACCAAATTTATATTAAACTCGAAAACTCGCTCACGGATAAGAATAGACTCAATAGTCTTTCGCCATAATGAGTACGAGTCTGTCAAGCATACTCCGCGTTGTTCGAAATTCTTGAAAATAATCGAAAAACCAAACTTTTCGCGAAATAAACATGCTCGAAAATGGAGTGACACC
This sequence comes from Platygaster equestris, assembly GCA_030522785.1. Lineage (NCBI taxonomy): Eukaryota > Metazoa > Arthropoda > Insecta > Hymenoptera > Platygastridae > Platygaster > Platygaster equestris. The sequence goes on from JAPYZK010004738.1 coordinate 13,608, forward strand.
CGACTCGAAACATCTCGTGTAACTTTCGCAACGTCACTGTGAATAAATTTTCTGTCTCGCACGTTCTGCTGATAAGAAGAATGATTTAGTTCCAACGCCAGAGCACGTTTCGCAGCGAAATCTTTGGCAGATATTTCAATACCGTTCACCAGATTCTAATTGTTTTACAGAGCTCTTGTAGGTGAATACAAATGACGTCAAATCGCTCGGATTGCTCGGAAAGTTTTTGCGGATGGATTCAAAGTTGGAGTACCTATTTAATCTGGAGAAGAAAACGCGGAAATTTCCGAACAAGGTCAATTTCCTTCCATGCTAAGGTAAGGTTAGGTTGACTTAAGCTGACTTACTTTGACTTGATCTGACTCAAGCTGACTTAATCTGACTCAAACTGGCTTAACCTGACTTGATCTGCCTTAAGCCGATTCAAGCTGACTTAATTTGACCTAATCTGGCTCAAGCTGACATTTAGTGATTGAAGTTTTGGCATTGATTTAGTTTGATTTTATACGACTCAATTTAGGACCACGTTGAAAATTTCAACTTTGTGCCAGATTTTTCGGATTCAGAAAATTCATTTTGAATTTTCAAGAAGTTGCTCGAATTTCCATAAATTTTCTAAAAATTCATATCATTTTCTGTGGATTTAGATTTTCGATTTTTTGTAATGGTTCTTAAAATTCAAGTTACAGTAAACTCCCACATTACTTCAGAATGTAGAATATCACAAGAAATTCGCCCGAAATCATGTTTTCCCAAAAGTATGAAAAATTTCCCCTGTAGTTATGAATACATTCAAAAATTTATTTGAGAAAAAAAATGTTTCAATGCATTCAAAAACCGACATTGCAAATTCAAAAATTAAAATGACCGAAACTCCAAAAATTTCAGGCAAACAGGCTTTCGGGTGAATACACTTTCGGGCGAATGTCAACAACTGACATCATATTTTCGTTGAATTCAATGTTCCGAATTTTCGCGATGATTACGGGAATTCAAGTTATAATAAACTCCCACATCATTAAATCTCTTTAGAATATGCATGATTACAAGATATTCACCCGAAGTCATATTTGCCCGAAAATATGAAAAATTTCCCCAGTGGCTATCATTCATTCTTGATGACTCTTGGCGGTTGTAGATCTAGATCCATTATTCAAATTGCAAAAAGCTAAAAATGGATACATTAAAAACTTATCCCCCCCCCCCCCCCAAATTATGAATTCATTCATTCAAAAACCGACGTCAACAATTCGAAAATTAAAATAACAGACACTTCGAAAATTTCGGGAAAAAAAGCTTTCGGGCAAATGGCTATTAACTCGAGAGAGGATTCTACTCGTTCTCTTTCCTCTCGAATTTGTGAATGTTCTGATGCCTACTAATACGAGAGTCTACTGTAATTGCGAATTCTTGGATGCCAAAAAAGTTTTATCCCCAACTTCGACCATTCTTTATGCACGCATATCTAATTCTAAAGAAGATCGCATCTGTATCTAGACCATTGAATCTTCCGGACCACTGACTCTTTGCCTCCCCAAAAAACGTCTGGTAACTCGACGATGGCACTTCTGAACACATGACGCACCGTCGTGACTATTTCCCCGAATTTAATGTATGCTAGGGTGGAAGAATATTGCTCACTGATGCAGCTTCGTGCAAAGTCAAAGATCGCGGTTTCTCAATGCTCCAAAGATACCCCGATAAAATGCGAATCAATGGGAAATTCCCGAACGTGCTTCTTGTTCTAAACATTTTCAGTCTATAAAACGCTACCATAAAAAAAAAAAATTGGAGATGAAAAACATAGAAACTGATGTATAATGTCGATAACACGAATTCATTGGTGATTTTTGCCGAATTATTCGCAAAGTATTTGAAAATTGAGATAAAATTTTCACCAGAATCGGCGCAAATTTTGGAAAATTTCGGAAAATTTTCCCGACAGCAAAATTCTACCGAATTGTTCGATTACCCCCAATTATATCCCAACTCAACAAATCAGTACAAGCATCCATTTCCCTTGGAAAAAATTCCCCAAAAACAATCACTACGTAAAAAATATCGTTAAAAAGTAATAAAATAAATATTCATCACACAATTTCCGTTCCCGAAATAACGGAAGCTCCGAAACGAGCGTAAGACGTGAAAAAAAGGCGCAACCGAAATTATAAAGTTAATTCGAAAACCCATTCGTCACTTCAAAGTGGGAGAGTGTTATCAGTGCAGTAAAGTGAGGTATTAGAAACGAAGCACGAATAAAGTTTCGGCTTGTACAATGGTCAAAGCCTTGTAAGAAATCAAAAACGAAAGCAGACGATTATCTTGCGCCTCATAACACACGATCGTGCGGCTCGTTAGTCACGAAATGGCGCGTTGCATTTTGCTGCATCACAGCAGTGGAAATAAAAAAAAAGTCATTCTAGCTCTCGTAATCGATATCAAACGCCGAAATACATTTCGCCCCGGCGTTTTATACGACCCTACACGTTATTTACCGGGGATTTATCGCGAGGAAAAATGTTGGGTGCTGGTGAATTTTGAAAATTATTTTCGTTTCAGAGTTCGCGATCGTGTTTTTAACATGACTTAGGTGGTGGTGGGAGGTTTACAAGAATTCAGTATATTTGAAGACTTAATTGGGTTCAGATCATTTAGAAAGTAATTAATTGAAAGTTTACTACGTTAAAGGGACTCATATCAGGAGTTTACTGTATTTGAAAGACTTGGACGAAGAGTATACTGTATTTTGAAGAACTTTAATCGGGACTGCACTGTGTCCGAAGAATTTATATGAAGACTTAACTAATTTTGAAGGAGTCTACTGGGTTGAAATGACTTCAATCGATGACTTGAATGACTTGAAGAGTTTGAATTCGAGTTATTTATAATCAATTCACAAATCGAGACTACACTGTATTTTCAGAACTTCAATTAAGACTGCATTGTGTTGAATGAACTTGTATGAAGAGATTATCATCATTTAATGATCATCAGATCATCAGATCATCATCATTCAATGACTTTGATCAAGAGTTGACCAAATTTAAAGAACTTGTATGAAGAGTTTACTCGGTTGAGATGTCTTGAATTGAGAGTTTACTGTATTAAAAGAACTGAAATCGGAATTATACTGTTTTTTCAAAGACTTTAATCAAGATTAAGCTGTGCCCAAATAACTAATATAGAGACATTGTAACATTGAATGACTCCAGTCAAGAGTCTACTGTATTCGAAGGACTAAAATCGAGATTATACTGTATTTCAGAGGACTTGAATCCAGAATATACTGTGTTAAAAGAACTTACGTATGGAGAAATTACAACATTTAATGACTAATCAGGAGTTTACTGGATTTGAAGGACTTTTATTGAGAGTCTACTAGATTAAAATTACTTAAATTGAAAGTTTACTGTCTTGGAGGGACTCATATGAGCAGTTTACTGTATTCAAAGGACTTAAATCGAGACTATACCGTTTTTTCGAGGACTTTAATCGAGATTATGCTGTGTCCAAAGAAGTTATAGAGACATTACAACATTTAATGACTTCAATCAAGAGTTTACAGCATTTAAAGGACTTCCATCGAGAGTCTACTGTATTTTTGGGACTCAATCTAGACTGTAAAAAAAAGTGGAGATACTTCGATCCAGGATTTTTTTGGAGAAAGTGGACAAATCTTTTGATTTATTCCTAGTAAATGTAATCCACTACTATAATTCACCATTACTATTAATGATCTCACATTTTTTGTGAATATTAATAAAATATCTGAAAAAAGAAAATATCTGGATAACAAGGACGATTCTCCACAACGTTTTAAGTTCCAGAGGATCAATAAAAATACTTCAAAACTTCTAAAAATCCACAAAATTTTCTCGTGATCCTCAAACACTGTGCAATGATCACAAGTTATAAAATCCCATCCATTGCCTATTTTTACATTTTCCACACAACAAATGACCGTATATTGAATGATGAACTCATTCATGAAATATAGAAACCATTCAGAAATGTGAAAATCGAATCGATCCAAGTATCGTGAGGGTGGAAATCGAGAGGTCCATTTCCAACTTGTTAGTCCTGAAAAACGGACCTTCGATTTATCACATCAAAGCTGGTCGAAACGATCATTTATTGAAAAAGCGCTTGACGCTTTGGAGAAACGAATGGGAAGGAAAGCATGAATGTAGAACTAATTTCGAAGGCAACGTGCACTTGTAAATAAAGACGTAACGGGACTTTTCTTCAGCTCTTTTTCAACTTCATTCTCGGAGAAAAGGCATGAACGTGATTGAACACAGGATTCCCCGACGAGTAGAGTTCACTTTTCAAAGCGGTTACCCTCCGACAGACGTGAAATATTCAGTCAGACATAGGGTAAGACGTCTTTCGACAGTGGACCTATGAGCGAGGAAAATCAGCAAAAACTATCTCGCAAAATCGGATCAGACTTTTTTCTTTTCCTCCGCGCTTATTCGTCGAGGAAAATAGACTTCTCGGATTTGGAAGATGAGCATATTTTTCCGGGGAATGCTTTGGAAATTTTATTGTTAAATTTAATACAGACTATTAATGATATCGATATGGGATATTGATTGAAATATCGATATATGCGAACGATATTCGATATTTCATTCGCAATATCGATGTAAAAAACAGGGTTTTCTCTATCGAGTTTCGAAAAAATTTTTAACTCTGAAGAATTCCATTCAAAAATTTTTTCATTTCCCATGTTCTCAAAATCTGCAAAAATTACCCAAAATTTAGAAAAAATAAAAAGATTCGAAAAATGTTAGGAATTTTCGAAAACTGTTCAAATATTTAAACTTTTCGTTATTGTCAAAATTTTGAAAACTGTTACAATTTTCGAAATTACCCAAATTTCCATAATTTTTGGGATTCTAAAAAATTTTGAGCTTTTCGGTTCTCTCGAAATTTTTACGAATTTTCGCAATTTATGAAATTCTTCAATGTTTCAATACTATCAAAATTGAGAAATTTGATAATTTTCCGGTTTTGGCGAGAAAAAAACCCTCCAAACCAGAAAAAGATAAGAATTTTCATATTTTTTCAGATGTCTGAAATTATTAAAATTTGCATAATTCTCCGAATTTTTAAATATTTTCGAAATTCTCAATTTACCTAAAATTTCCCAAAGTGATTGAGATTTCGAGAATTGTGTCATTTTTCAGCAAATTTTGAAATTCACACATACTAAAATTTCCGAAAACTTCCCGAACATCTCAAAATTTCAAAATTATTAAAATATGCAAAATATG
>JAPYZK010004741.1:0-10405 GCA_030522785.1 Platygaster equestris
TATGTAAGTGGAGATGTCATTTAGTAAGTAAGTGAGTAAGTGTTAAAATGAGTGAATTGGTGAATAAGTATTCTAATGAGTAAGTTGGTGAGAAAGTGAATAAATGAATTAGTAAGTGTGTAATGAGTGAGTTGGTGAGTGCGTTTTAAAATAAGTGAGTTAGTGAGTGAGTAACAGAATAAGTTAGTAAGTGTGCAGTTAACTGGATTGATAACTTACTAGAAAATAAATTGGTTCGTGAGTCAGTGAAGATCTCATTTAGTGATTCAGTAAGTATTTACATGAGCGAGTTGGTGAGTACATAAGTTAGTTAGTCTGCAGTCGAACGAGTTGATGATTAAAGACCCAATGGGAAATTAATTGATTCGTAAGTAAGTGAAGACGTCATTTAGTAAGTTATTGAGTAAGTGTTAAGATGAGTGAATTGGTAAGTAAGTTCTCAAATAAGTGAGTTGATGAGTAAGTGACTGAATGTGTTAGTGAGTGTGCAGTTGACTGAGTTGATAATTGAGTGTTTTGATAAGTTAATCAGTACCTAAGTTGGTTAGTCTGTAGTCAAACGAGTTAGTGAGTTGATACCCCAATGAGAAATAACTTGATTCGTAAGTTAATGGAGACGTCATTCAGTACGTTAGTTAGTAAACGTTGGAATGATTGAGTTGGTGAGTGAGTTTTCAAATGGGTGAGTTAGTAAGTAAGTGACTGAATGAGTTTGTAAGTGTGTAGTTAACTAAGTTGAGAAGTTGACAACTCAATGTGAAGTAAGTTGATTTGTGAATCAGTAAAAATATAATTGAGGGTGTCAGGTTCAAATGAGTGAGTTGGTTGGTTGGTTAGTACATGAGTTGATTAGTTTGTAGTTAAACGAGTTGATAAGTTGATAAACTAATGGGAAATTAGTTGTTTTTTAAGTTTGTGGATAGGTGATGTAATAAGTTAGTAAGTACATAAGCGTCAAAATAAGTGAGTTGGTGAGTGAGTATCTTAACGAGTTAGTAAGAGTGTAGTCAATCGTGTTAATGGTTTTATGAATTTATGGGAAAAAAGTTGGTTGATGAGTTAGTAAAAAAATAACTTAGTGAGCCAGTAAGGGTTCAAATGAGTAAGTTTGTGAGTTCGTGAGTACATGAATTTATAAGTCTGTAGTCAAACGAGTTTATGAGTTGATAACCTGATGGGAAATCAATTGACTTGAAAGTTACTGCAGGTGTCATTCAGTAAGTTAGTAAGTGAGTGTTAAAATGAATGACTCGGTAAGTTAGTGAGTAAATTAGTTAATGAGTGTGTATTCTACCAAGTTTATAAGTTTATAGCTTTACGGAAAATAAGTTGCTTTATAAGTTGGTAGAGATGTCATTTATCAAGTGAGTGAGTGTTTTGATTAGTGAATTGGTGAGTTAGTGAGTAAATGAGTTATCAAATGTGTAGTTAACCGAGTGAATAAGTTATTGATTCAATGAGAAATAAGTTGTCTCGTAATTTAGTGAAGATTTCAGTTAGTGAGTAGTGTTTAAATGATTGAGTCAGTTCATGATGAGTTATGCGGTAAATCGGTGAGTTACTTAACAAATATCTAAGTCAGTAAGTATATAGCAGTCAATTTTATCAGCAAATGATGACTTGAAGAGATATTTAGTCAGTAAAGAACTTCGTGAGTTATTCGCTATGTAAAAAAGTAAGTTCATGAGTTACTCGCCAAGTAAGTTAGTTATTTAGTCATGAGTTGGTTAGTCAGTCAGCACGTAAGTAATTGAGTAAACTTGTAAGTCAATCACTCAAGGATTGAGTTAGAATAGTCACTAACTCATTGAGTAAGCAAGTTTGAATCATTTAGGTAAGTTCCTAACTGAGTAAGTGAGTTATCAAGCCAGTGAGTACATCAAAAAATGATTCGTGGATCAGTAAGTGTGAATATAACTAAGTCGTGTAAGTAACGAGTTGATAAGTCAGTGAATAAATCACTGACTCGCCAAGTTGATCATTCACTCAGTCAGTAAAAACGTTCATGAATAATCAGCTGAAATATACAATCACCTCATGAGTCAATGAGTTATCAACTCACTAAATGAGTGAGTAACTTGTCAACTTAGTGAATTCGTGCCTGCTGAACTAATTATTACTTCATAAAATTCCAAGTGTACAGTAAATAATAAGATTTTCACACGATGTGTTGTCCTCAAGATTCAATCTCATTCATAAGTTGTAATAATTTAAATTTTTTGAGTGTCGAGCAAAAAAAACAATTATAAACCCACACCGAAAATGATTTCCATCACATTCACATAAATTCATATTCAATTTCTCCTCTAAAATCGGAGTATCATTCCATTTCAATCACCCCAAGTTCTTCGCCTTTTTCATCAAATATATCATATTCTCGATACACTCGAAATGAGAAACCTCACAATTCATTTCCTCCCCCAGTACGCCCTCCAGAAACAATAGAAATCGCAAATGGAACACTCCATCCGTGGGTCAAATTACACCATCAAGTTCAACAAGTTTACTCTCAGCATCAATTATTAAAAACTACAAACGTACGTTATCAACGAGTTTTCCATGAGTGATAACTTATCCCTCACGGAAAATTCATTGTTGGAACAAAGCGAACTTGGGGTAAAAAACGGGGAAAGGTGTCGACCCCGAAAAAGTCGGCGCGAACTCACCGAGGGGTTTTTGCGCATAAGGAATGCCGAGCCACGCGTCGACCTCTTTGCCCGAGGCGGCGGGCAAGGTCGTGCCCTTGACGAGGCCTTTCTTCGTCTGGACGATCAAGGGATCATTGTCGGGGCCGGAGCCGAGCGCCTCGGGCCGGGGCAGAGCCCCTGGCTCCGCCAACCTTTTGGCCTCGTGCGACAGGTCCGCGTGGTGCCGGCTCCTGTGGGACGGCGTACACCTCCCGGAGTCTATGCCCGCGGAAATGAGGAACAAAAAGACCAGGGCGAGCGTTCCAGGGTTTCTTCTTCGGATTTTCGACATTTTGACCCTGTTTCGAGAGAAGAGGAAGGAAATTTGGTGAGTTATTATTCAGAAAAAGTAACTGCCTTGCGATGCATATGGTGATTGGTTATACGTTTCTACTCTGGGAAGTAACAGTGAGATAATTTTCTAGAGACTGAGTTACTTTTTACTGAGTCTCAAAATTAGTTTATTAAAGAAAATAAGAGACTCGGTAGAATCAGAAACCTAGTTGATAACTGAGTTACTTTTTCGTAAGTTACTGAGTTAGTATGCTACTTCTTGGCGAGTCACTAAGATACTATTGGTTAGTCGTTAAGTTACTTTTTCAGAATGTAGGAAGGTACTTCTTACAAAGTTACTTTGAGATTATTTATTTGGTTATTTGTCACCAACTAAATAAATTATATTCTGATGAGTTACTTTTCAATCAGATACTGAGTAAATTTCAAGTAAGATACCAAGTTACGTTGTTTATAATCAGTTGCTGAGTTACTTTTCAATAAGTCACCGAGTAACTTTCAGCTAGACATTAAGTTACTTTAAAATTGTAATGCAGTAAATTTTAGCTTGTCACTATTACTGTTAAGTTACTTTTCACTTAGTCACGAAGTCACTTTTTTACTAATTTACTAAGGTACTTCTCACAAAGTTACTTTTTTGATGAGCAAGTAGGTCACTTATCACTGAGTCGATATGTTTTAATAAATTACTTCCTAGTGAGTTACTGAGTCACTTCGTAGTGAGATACTACGTTATTTCTTAATGAGTCACCGAGATACTTTCAGTTAGCCAGTAAGTTACTTTTCACTAACTTAGGAAGGTACTTCTCACAAAGTGACTTTTTAATTCTTTACTCAGTTACTTGTCACTAACTTAATGGATTATATTCTGATAAGTTGCTTTTCAGTCAGACACTGAGTAACTTTCGAGTAAGATACTGAGTGACGTTGTGTATAGACAGTTGCTAAATTACTTTTCAATGAGTCACCTAGTTACTTTTAGCTAGTAATTGAGGAATGTTTTAGCTAGTCACTAAGTTACTCCAAACTTGTAATGCAGTGTTTACAATAAGTTACTTCCTAGTAAGTTACCGAGTTACTTCGTAGTGAGTTACTACGTTACTCCTTAATGAGTCACTAAGATACTTTTAGTGAGTCAGTAAAATACTTGTCACTCATTTGGAAAGGTACTTCTTACAAAGTTACTTCGCAACTATTTATCTAGTTACTTGTCACTAACTTAATGAATTATATTTTGATAAGTTACTCTTCAGTCAGGCATTGAGTAACTTTTAAAGAAGATACGAAGTCAAGTTGTATGTAGTCAGTTGCTTAGTTACTTCTTTATGAGTCATGTAGTCATTTTCAGCTAGTAACTGAGGAATTTTTTAGCTAGTCACTAAGTTACTTCAAACTTGTAATGCAGTAACTTTAAGCTTGTTACTGACTCACTTTCAATAAGTCGCTTAATTTCTATGTAGCGAGTCGCTAAGTTACTTTTCACTAAGTCACCAAGTCACTTTTTTTACTAATTCACTAAGATACTTCTCACCGAGTTATTTTATTGACGAGCAAGTCAGATACTTATTACTGAGTCGATATGTTCCAATAAATTACTTCCTAGTAAGTTACTGAGTTACTTCGTTGTAAGTTACTACCTCACTTCTTAATGAGTCATTAAGATATTTTTAGTAAGTTACTAAAAAGGTACTTCTTACAGAGTTACTTTTTGATTATTCATTCAGTTACTTGTCACTAACTTAATGGATTATATTTCGATTAGTTACTTTTCAGTCAGACATTGGGTACCTTTCGAGTAAGATACTAAGTTACGTTGTGTATAGTCAGTTGCTGAGTTACTTTTCAATAAGTCACCTAGTTACTCTTAGCCAGTAACTGAGGAATGTTTTCGCTAGTCACCAAGTTACTTTAAACTTGTAATGCGGTAACTTTTAGCTTGTAACCGATTTACTTTCAATAAGTCGCTCAATTTCTGTTTAGCGAGTCGCAAAGTTACTTTTCACTGAGACACTTTTTCACTAATTTACTAAGGTACTTCTCACCAATTTACTTTTTTGATGAGCAAGGAAGTTACTCACCACTGAGTCGATATATTCCAATATGTTACTTCTCAGTGAGTTGAATTTTTATACTCCTTTAAATTACCTTCATAATCATTCACCAAGTTACTTTGAATAAGCCACTAAGTTGCTCTCTATTACGTCACTGAGTTACTAAGGTACTTCTCATTTTTATTTAATAATTAAGTAGCTTCCCACTAAGTTAATGAATTATATATTCATAAGTCACTTTTGAGGACGTTACTTTTCTTGAATTACTAAGTTACATTCAGGAAGCCACTGAGTTACTTTTATGGATAATTTTCAATTCACCTCTCAAAAAGCAATAAAAATCTTCTCACCAAGTTGCTGAACTACTTTTCAACCAGTTACTGAGTTACTTCCTACTCAGTTACTAAGTTACTTCTCACTGAGTTACTATATGACTTCTTTCAAGTTGCTTTCGCCAAAATTAGTATATTCCCGGTTTGCAATAAGCAGCCGACTGAACTTCAACTTGTTACTGATACTTTTTCACAAAAGTAACTCTAACTGAGAAATTGTAACACAGTTACTTTTTAAAACAGTGACTATAATTGGTTTACTTTCCAACGAATGACTGCTCTAATATCCTTCTCATATGAAAAGTAAAAATAAGCGGAAGTCAATTCGAGTAACTGTGCAAACTCTGCCCATTCACCAAATTTGGCAAGAAAAGGTAACTGTAACTTTCTGAGAGTTGAAACATTCCCAAATCTCTGAAAAATGTTCCACTTTCGAGTTATGAACCATCATCCAAAAATTCTGTCATCCACAAGATCGAATTCATTCAGCCTAACTCCCAAATACCGATAACGAAATCATCAATGACGTAATCATCTGAGAAGCCACGCGACGTAGAAATCTCGACCCGACCTAAGCTCTCGTTCAAATCCCATCGATGTTGTAAATACACGACGAGTGCCAAGTGCAACATCTCTGCAACGTACGTATTCATTTGTCGAGCGTCCGATGCAGAGACGATAACGGTAATTAACGGAATAATTTCTGGCGTCGCTCCGAGCATTGTACGTCGCGACCTGAGCTTGCCCGGCGATAACGATGCTCCGAGCAAGTGCAGGGAAATCAATGCGAGACGCGGCCGAATTCGGATGCCTCATAAATGCGCCCCGCGTACCGCGTATCGAGCGCCCGTGGCGATGTTTTATCGTGATTTCTCAATCGCGTCGACGGCCGATTGGGTTTTGAGTTGTTCATCAGTTGGTTTTTCGGGAATCGGGAGAATTGAATGATACTAACAATACTTAAGGCGAAAAAATGTAGGAACTGAGTTGGTAAACTCAATAATTTACAACTGTAGTTACTTCTGTGAAAAGTAATATGGTCAAAATTACAGTTACTTCAGTAAAAAGAAGCTCATTTGCAACTAGTTCCTCATGCAGGAAGTAATTTGGTCACAATTACAGTTACTTCCGTAAAAAGTGACTTGGTCACAATTACAGTTACTTCCGTAAAAAGTGACTTGGTCACAATTACAGTTACTTTTGTGAAGAAGTAATTTGGTAACAATTGCAGTTACTTTTGTAAATAAGTAACTTGGTCACAACTGCAGTTACTGTCGTGAAAAAGTAACTTGGTCACAATTACAGTCACTTTCGAAAAAAGTAACTCAGTTGCAACTGCAGTTACTCATGCAGGAAATAACTTGTTCACATTTACAGTTACTTCCGTAAAAAGTAACTTGTTTGCAAATGCAGTTACTTTTGCAAAAAGTCACAATTACAGTTATATCGGCAAAAAATAACCAAGTTACAGTCACTTTTTCGTGTCCTTGAGAAAGTAATTACGGAATTCCAACTTTCAGAGAGTTACACTGTAAACGTACGTTACTTTATGTATATATTGGGTAATTACTCGAATTCAGTTCCGGTCGAAATCAGCCAGTGACAGTAAATTTCGAAAAAGTGTGTCAGTCACAGTTACTTCCAAAAAGTAACTTGGTTACAGTTACTTCTGAAGAGTAACGCTTAATAGGTTAATTATTCTGAAACGTACCTTGGTTACAGTTACCCTGAAAGAAGAAACTCGGTTAGTGACTTAAAAAAGTAACCCAGTTACAGTCAAGTTCGAAAAGTAACTCAGTTAAAGTCACATCTGTCGAGAAAATTTGGTTAGAGTTACTTCCAAAAGGTATTTATTCACAAATACTCTTAAAAGTAATTCATCCCCGAGTGTTTCCAAAAGGAAACCATTTACAGTTACTTTCGGAATAAGAACAGCTACAGGTACGTTTGAAACAGTAATCAAGTCACAGCTACGTTCTAAAAGAGTAATTCAGTAATAGTTATGTTCAAAAAGAGTAACTCAGTTACCGTTATTTCCAAAAAGAGTAACCCAGTTAGTCAGTTTTGGAAAAGTGACTCACTTAAAGTTACTCCCAAAAGAGTAATTCAGTCATAGCTACGTTAAAAAGTTAATGAGTTTTGATATACTTAGTTACACTTACTTCGACAAAGAGGAACTTAGTAACAGTTACTCTGACAAAAAATAACTTAGTTACAATGACAGTTACTTTGGCAAAAAGTAACTCAGTCATAATTAAAATTATATTCGCAAAAAGTAACTTATTAGTGGTTTCGGAATTAGAATATTATCAAAATTAATGATTAATAAGTATCATCACTCACTCTGCCTTCTTCAATCGAGTAATTATGAGGTTTTCCGTACTTTTCGGCTAGGAATACCATGCACCTCCCCCGATCCTACTTCTTCCCTCTCCTACATTCCTTATTTGCATGCCATCCCCTGCCGATTCCACCTGAAACATGTAAAATATCCAGTTTGTAAAAAATTCATTTCTTCCCATCTTCAGTCACCGAAAACTTCCTATCAAATAAGTAATAACCTCAAAAAAATTTTTTCAAAACCTCCGTCTCTCGTAAAAATATGTAGTAAAACAAAAACATGACAGATGAATGAAATCCTGAGCTTGACATTCACGTGCCATTTAGAATTCATCATGCCCGCGAAATTTCCCGTTCTCGAACAATTTAGGAATGTCTAATAAGCACGTGTCCCACTTTCCCAAATCATTTTCAAATGCCACGAACCGTGAGAAAAGCGAATTATTCGTTCAAATAACATCCATGGAGTAATTTGCGTTCTACGATAAACTTGACACAATTTATTATCTGATTAAAGCGGCGGATTCGATTAGCAGGAGCATGCATTCGCGATTAGTTTGTTTTGATATATGTCCGGGACGAGGTATTGTTTGTAGGATGGTAGATTTGCATGTTTAGGTGTGATGTATGGTTGACGATTCATGCAGATATTGACACATATGGACATAGATGGGCACATATGAACATATATAGACACACGTGGACATAGACGAACATGATATAATCGAAATAAGGCCATATATGGACATATATCAATATAAATGATCAATATATGGACATACATATCTTATCGGAATACGGACATATGCACGAATATAGACATATATGGTCACATATCGACATACATGATACGAATATGACATATATGCACACATTTGATTAGAATATAGACATATATGGACACGTATTGACGTACATGAACATAATATAATCATAATATGGACATGCATGTACATATATATTTGAATTATGGACACACATGGACACATTTGAACATACATAAACATGATATAATCAAACTATGGACATATATGTACACATATATCCAAAATATGGACTCACATGGACATACATAAACATAATATAATTTAAATATGGACATATATGGTCATATATCGACGTAAATGATTGAAACATGAACATATATGGGCATAAATAAACATAATATAATAGGGCATGGACATATATTGACATAATAAAATTGGACATAGACATACATCGACATGATATAATTGGATATGGACATATGTTTCAAAAATGAGCATTTATCGACATAAATGATTGGAATATGAACATATATGCACATATACTATTTAAGCTTTATATATGGTTGGCATATGTGATAAATGCATAAGTCTGAAGTAATTTATTATAGGAGACAAAATAAACCTCAATTTGCTGCTTTAACCTGACATAACTCTGTAAAGAAATAAAAAATTTGAAGATTCACACGTTTTGCATAGATATTACTGACAAATCAACGGAACAAACTCAACTATAATTACTTAATTGGTAATAAATCAACTTGAACTTCTCTGGAAGTATACGACCATATATAGTCCGGAATCTAAATTTATTTCTTATGTATTCACGGTCTATTTGACGTCATATATAAAGCAGATATAGTTTGTATGACCGTACAGAGTCATATATGACACATACATCTCGTAAATGTACATCGCCAACCACAGAAAAATCTTTTAAACATCACTTCGTACCTTTGGAGCTCTACAGTAGAAATATCAATACATGGTCAGCCAGTACTTCATCGCTGAATAAATTACGTTTTTCTAACTTTTTATGCTTGACAAAATCACGAAAAAATTTTTCTTACACATGAGTATTCACAATGCACATAAGTAAACAAATTTTGTCATATATAATTGTTTATAACGTTCATGTACAGGAATTTTCACGAAAATGAATTTTTTTCGGAACAGATCAGTGTTAACTGTTACTACGATCTATTTGGCGTCATATATGGAGTATATATGATTGAAAGAGTCATACATCATACACAGATTTCATATATATACATTAACGTCCATAGCAAATTTTTTTAATTCCATTACTTCGTACCTTCCGAGTTCTACAGTAGAAATATCAATACATGGTCAGGCAATACAATTATCGCGATTTTCTGACTTTTTCTGCTTCAAAAAATTACGGAACAAATTTTTCCACACATGATTATTCACAATGCACATGAATAAACAGATTTTATAATATATAATTTTTTATGACGTTCATATATGGACATTTACGTGCGTGAGTAAATTTTTTTTCCGACAAAATTATTTTAACTATTCATTCATGAAATCGAGTTGACTAAAAATTCATGGAATTCCGAAAATCGGATGGTTCGAACAGCGAGAAAGGGAGTTCGCTAAATTACTGTTGACCAACGATGTATGTAGTTTATCGAGCAATTTCGCTCGACTCGAGCGGAAAAATGTGCGATCCGTGATTTTAGTTTGTCTTCTAATTTAGTCGCGACGTAAGGGGGAAAAAAGGGTTTGCACTGGAATTAGGTGTAAAATTGATGTTTATTCATCATTATTTATTACGCAGGAGTCGTAAATGGGATGACGGAAATTTTTCCACAATTATTTTATTTTTGAGTGAAAATATGTTATGAAACTGAAAATATTCAAAATTTGTAATAAAATACACAATTTCGCATGAATTGAAGAAATTTGGT
>JAPYZK010004742.1:0-10061 GCA_030522785.1 Platygaster equestris
ATTATTATTATTATTATTATTATTACGTAATTAGCAATTATAATAAACAATACTGTGTTTCTTTCAGTTACGCGGAGTTGCGAGAATTGTTATGAAGCCGTTGATTCCTGTGATTCCTTTGGTTGGCGGCGTCCAAGTCTTCTTCCTGAACCAACCGAGCATCGATTTTAATTTGATCGGGGCTGCTGATTTTCTAGATTTGCCTGGTTTTAGGTATTTTTAATATTTATATTTAAAAAACGATGTTAAATTTTTGATTAATTCGCAAATTGTATTGAGGGAAATCATTTGCTATGCATCAACTTAGTACTGATGATAATTTGTTGTGTATCAAAAAAAGTGATCAAACCATCGATCAGTTTATTAATAAATTACATGAAAATATACATGACTGTTAAATAAAGTGGAAAAATAATGTAGATTCAAAAAGAATATTTTATTTTTGTATTCCAAAAGTTATCAAAATTCCCAGTCAAAATCACATTGAATATATTTCATGAAATTTTTTTCGTGCAAAAAAATAAATTTTGAAATTTTATGGAACATATTTTCAAAAAAGTACCACCAGTCACAAAAAATGATAGTAATTATGCACAGGTTAAACAGAAATAAAATGACAATTCTCCTCACAGTTGTTATATTTCTCAGTAAAAAAGATTTCGCTATTTTTAATTTATGTTATTTTGTCTTTCTTTTAACTTCTTCGAAATTTAAAAATAAAGTTTTTCAGACTTTTGTGAAATTGAAAAAAATCATTGTGACATTTACACATGATTATGAGATTTTCATTTTCAGCGAAATCGTAAGAAAAATCGTCAACCAACAAATTTCCGCCAGAGTCGTGCTGCCAAATCGCATCGGCATCTCTTTGAATGACAGCGTGTCTCTCCAGAGTCTGAAAACGCCAGAACCAGAAGTACGTGTTTATTGTTTATTTTTACCGAAACTAATAATTAATAAAAAATAATCAGTTGATATTTAATCATTAGAAAAAATTGTTAAAAATAAATAAATGATGATGAAAAAAAATAAATAAATGATTAAATAGTTAATCATTTCTTTTTTTTTTTCAGGGTATTCTGAGAGTGCATGTTATCGAAGCCAAACATCTCATGAAAAAAGATATAAGCGTTTTGGGAAAAGGAAAATCCGATCCTTACGCAATTATCAGTGTCGGGGCCCAAGAATTCCGGACGAAAACAATCGACAACAACGTCAATCCTCAATGGGATTTTTGGTGCGAGGTAAGTGTCATCGAAAAATCAAAATCTCGCCCATTTTCGAAATTTACTACGACGCATGTGCCTTGCAAGGAATGCCATTTTTTCGTCAAGTTACTTCTAAGACGAGATTTTTCTTTTTTTCCTACTCGTCATGTTTTTGGAACAAATTTTTTGTTCTTTTTTGGACCCTCGAAATACTGAGAGGGATTATGTATTGCATGGTACAGTGTTTTGTTTTTTCCGATGAATATCATCAGATCATTCACTGGGGTCATTATGGTCATCAGGGTGTCTCATTTTTCAGAATCTGAAAAATTATTTCTTTCATTCATCATTTCTTTTATGTCTTTCTTTCATTCTTTCATTTTTTTTCAAAAAATCTGTTCTTTCATTTCTATAGGGATATCATGAACATGTATATTTTCGAGAAAATCATGAAGATTTATTGTTATCGAAAAAAGTCATCATCATTTTATTTAAGAAATTGAAATGAGAAAATTTATCCCTAGCCAGCTGGGAGCGACGAGATTTCGACGCCAAAACGTCTCAAAAAGGCGATGTTTAGGCGACTTTTTAGTCACTGTGTAAAATCATTAAAACATTAATTTCAGAGCGTCTTTCGAACAAAATTAATTGAATTTGCATTCAGTACAGTCTTAATATGCTTATATACAATCTTTGATATTTTCAATCGTTTTATGCAAAATTTGCTAAATTTAAATTATACAAATTTGAAAACTCTGAATTTCTCGGAAATGTTTGAAATTTGACGTTTTTTCGGAATTTAAAAATATCGGGTTTTCTGAGGAATTTAAAATGTTGGATTTTTTTTCGAAAATTTTGGAAGTTGTTAGATTTTAGAAACATTCGTGAATTTAAAATTTATTTTAATGAAAAAATTGTACGTTTTTCGGAAATTCGAAAATTTGTAGTTCTACAACAAATTTGTGAATTTTTAGTTTTTCTGAAAATTCGAATGTTCTGGTTTTTTCGGAAAATTTGTCATATAGAGTTGAATGAAAATTTTTTAAATTGTTAGTTTTTGGAAATACTCGAAATTTTTGATTACTTTTTAATGTTTTCCATGCAGATCGAAAAATGTTGAGTTTTCTAAAAATTTCGAGAATTCGAAAATTTTATTTCAGTTTTTAGACCCAGAAATTATGAAATTGAATTCGAGAACTTGAAAGTTTGGATTTATAAATGAATTTTCAATTTTAAATCTTTTCATTTATGTAAAGATGTTTGAATATCAAGTTGAAATAATAAATTAATTATAATAATAAATAATAAATAATAATCATAAGTTTAAATAATAAATTATTATGAAAATTAAAATCCAGTGAAGTCGTATCCAAAAGAAAAAAATACGATCTTTAAATTTTCGAAAAACTCAACTTTTTTCGATTTTTTCCACAAAAATGGAAAAATGTTGATTTTTCTAAAAATTTTGAGAGTTCGAATTTCTTAACAAATTCAAGTTTTTTGAAAAGTTTGAAAATCATCAACTTTTTGGGAAATTTGTAAAATCTTGTGTCCCTTTAAAAATATCAAAATCTTAAGTTTTTAGAAAGATTCTAAAATTGTATGTTTTTATTTTAATTTCAGAATTATAATTTTTGTGAAACATTCGAATATTTTGAATTCTCAGAAAATGACATGAATTCCAACATTTTTTGGAATTCATTGATTTCGAAATTGTTTGAAAATCCGGAATATTTTGAGTTCCTCGAGAATTTTAAAAATTAGAGTTTTTCAAAAGATTTGGAAAGTTTAAGTTTTTTGAAAAATTGAAATTTTTGGATTTGTTCGAGAAATTTGTCGTCGAAAAAGCGACGAGAAAACGTCTCCCTCAACTGGCTAGGGACTTTTATGGGAGGATCACGAAATTTTAGTTTGTTAGGAAATTTCTAGGATTTATTTTTCTGGGAAAAGTAAGCAGGGTTTTTACTATAAAATTTAATCATTATCTGTGTCATTATCATTATCATTACTTTTATCTATGTTTTGGAATGTGTGAGTGTATGTCATGTTATGTGTGATGTGTTGATTGTCTGGGTTAGTTCCCCATCGCGACGTCCATGGCGCAAGATATGGTGATTCAAGTGTTGGACTTCGATGACACCAAAGAGGATGAAAACCTTGGAAGGTACGATGTAACGGAAAAATACGTAAAGATAGATAATTGTTGTATTCGATGTTTTGCACAAGGTGGTTTTAGAATTCACTCGGTGTTTTTTATGGAGTTGGAAATGGAACTGGAGTAACGATTTGATGGATTTAAAAATGGGTGGAATATTGCTCTTCACCTCTACCTCACCTCTAATTAATTAAGTTACGTCTGAATTTACGTTACGAAGTCATTCTATTGATAATTTTGGTTTTTATTAAACTTTTATAAAAGTCGTACATTTTTTAAGCAAGATCATTTTTTCATACAACTTATTTTATAAAACTTTGGTAAAATGTGCAATTTTTATAAAGTGATTTTATACAAATTTTATAAAGCATTTAGTTTGAAAAAATCCGAGATTTATAAAAATTGAATCAAATTTTGGATTGGAAGTAAAATAAAATCAAAATACGAAATTTTTATTCAATATTTATTCAATAGTTTCGATAAGTAATATTATACTAGAAGTGAAAAACTCGAGTTACTGTACAAATTATATTAGTTTAACAATTAATTATTTCGAAGAATTTTAGTATATTAACAATATTTACGTCTGAATTTACGTTACGAAGTCATTTTGTTAATAATTTTGGTTTTTATTAAACTTTTATATAAATCATCCATTTTTTAAGCAAAATCATTTTTTCATAACATTTATTTTATGAAACTTTGATGAAATGTGCAATTTTTATTAAGTAATTTTATACAAATTTTATAAATCTTTTTTTCAATCCAAGATGTATAAAAGTTGAATTTAATTTTAGATTGGGAGTAAAATAAAATAAAAATACGAAATTTTGAAATTCTTCGAAATTCGAACGCGGTATTAATAACTGTTGACGAAGATTAAATATAACTAATCAAATGCGTTTTTCAAAATTTCGAACATTTGATTATAATAATTACTGATGTTACTCCAGTTCATCCCAAATTTTTTGAAAAACTACATACATTGATACAATTTTCTAACACGATTCGAAGTGACAAACACATTCTAATAAACTACAACAATTTAGTTAGTACACATCAATTTTGTCACTGTATAAAAAATCATTAACAATCACATTGCCTGGCATGTCGGTGTGGTATTGAAACACAAATCTACGTATCGTAAGTAATTTTTGGTGTGCCGAAGAACAAACTATAATTTTTTTTGTACTCTACTAAACCATAGACATTCGTTTTTTTTTTTTACTAACTTTTATTTGTATGTGATTTGAAATTTCTAACAAACATACTTTACGTGGATCCACGCTTTTACTAAAACTTGCCGATTTTAGGGAATTTACCCAAACCTCCCGAATTTAAATCGAAATTTATCTATAATTCAGTTTGATGAAAATAGTATGAACAATTGGGATTCTGCGAATTTTGAGAAAATTTTCGGTAAAACCCTAGTGATTTTAATTTTTATAAAGACAGGCAAAATTTTTATAAAATCAGCGAATTATTTATGAAAATTCGTTTTTTTATAAGGTCGATTTTATGAAAGTTATATCACATTTTCGGTTTTTATGAAGTGGTTTTACTTTATAAAAAAAATTTTCGATTTTTATGAAGTGGTTCTAACTTTATAAAAAAAAATTTTGTTTATAAAATCTGTCAAAATTTGCGTACAAGTCATCTGTTTTTTTATAAAAACAATTGAAAGCCTTCATATTTTCTTATAAAACCTTTGTTTTTATAAAAACTTTGCGATTTGTATAAAAAGTTTCATATTTTTATAAAAAAACTTTCTTGATATAAGGAATTTCTCTTATAGTAATATTTGATACGTTTTTATTACACAAGGAAATAGAAAATCATGTTCGTAACGTTTTTTAGCAATTAAAAAACGTAAAAACATATGATTTTATCGGATTCAAACATTCTTCAACTCGAATTGAAAATAAGCATCCAAATTGACATAGATTTGATGGAAAAGAAAGTTGACTATCGGATTTCGGATACAAATGTCGCAAGTTCAAATCCCGCTGCCTCCAAAAAATTTTCAAATTTCTTTCGAAACGAAATTTGAGCTAGAGCCTAATACACTGATGAAAAATGGTATATACATTAGCAAAATGATCCAAAAAACCTTACACACATTTTTGCATATTTTTAAAAACGTTAAAAAAAATTTTTATAAAACATATTTTTTTATAACATTTCTATAAATCCACTTTATAAAAAATGCAACTTTTATAAAACCGACCTTATAACAATTTTTATAAAAATTGTTTATAAGGTTTTTATATAAACTAGAATCACTAGGGAAGTCATTTTCGAATTTCGCTGGATTTTATATCGTCATGGTATATTTATTTAGACCCCGATATTTTCTTCCCATTGTCAAGAGATCGAAGCATCCGTGTGGGATTCGGATGTTCCCGGTGTACAAAATGACGATTTTCTGGGCAGGTACAAATCATTGGATCGTGAAAAATAACTCGTTTCATCGCGCTCTTTCTATGCTTTGCTTTCGCACATGTGATGGTCTTGCAATTTACAGCACTGAATTTGTTACTAATGACAAAATTATGTCCTAACGTAAGCACTGAATCCATTTTTAGTCCTTTTTTTGAAATACTACATTATTTTATACTTGATAAATGACGATTGTTTATGCATATGAAATTTGTTTCGATGTTTTATGAAAAAATTGCGGTAATAAAGAAGAAAAAGGGCGAAAATGGAATCAAGTGGAAGCGGATCGCAACGGTTTTTGGAGGTAGAAAAAAATGCCCTGAACATTTTGCTGTTACTGAAAAAAAAGTTGGAATTGATGAAACAGGAAAACTGTCTATAAAAAACGGGAATTTTTTTAAATTTATAAATAAAAATTCGAAGATTTAGCAATTATAAAGATCGTAAAATGAAAAAATGAAAAATAAATGAATCAGTTATTAGATAATCGAAAAAATGATAGAGATCCAACATTTTTCGAAAATTGAAATTTTTAATCCTCGAATTCGAAAACGTATAATTTCTATTGACGTGACATTTTTTAATCGGAAAAATTCGCGATGAGTTTTCAGTAAAAATCAATAAGTATCAAAATTGTAGAATTTTACGATTCTAAAGGACCCAAAAGCTGAAATTGTTCAATTTCAAAACTCTGATGAGCAAATATTTATCCAAATTTAAAAATTCGAAAAATCAAAGACGTTAAAATTTAAAATTTTCATTTCCGGAGATTTCAACATTGAAAAACTTAAAAATTTTCATTTTAAAGACGATTAATTAATTAAAAAATCTACAATTTTGGACTTTCAGAAGAATATAAATTCAATAGTTTGAGTATTTACACTTTTTTTTCGAAAACAGTATACTTTGCACAGCGATTTTTATTCAAACCCCGCAAAAACCGTTAGGTTACCGCTAAAAACTCGATCTGAAAAGGTTTTATATGCAACTGAGAATATTTACAGAAAATGTTTCTGAAGACGAATTCTCGATTTTTCGTTGCTTTTTTCTTGACATTGTGTCAAAATTATCAATGTATAGTTAGAAAAAATTTCCGAACACATAGTAATGCTAAATATACAGTTTATAGTGGAACAGAGTACAGGCTCCGACACAAAGGTGTTTATTCGACTCTTTGACGAAGACAATGGTAACGCCGACGATCCCCTTGGAAGGTAAAATTTTCAGTGCAAAAAAATACGTTAATAAACAATCAAATTCCATTTCAGTTTACCTATAAATGCAAAAAAAGATATACGCTTATTTCATTATTGGTCTATAATATTATTTTAAGCAACACATATATAATTTGCATACTGCATATTATATAATTATCCACGTAATATATAATATGATTGTGTGAAAAATAGATTATGTTACATTTTCTTCACCTTCAAGCAGGAAAAAATCCACCAGATCGACACTTTTGGTTCGAAACAGAATTTAGTTGATTTTTTGAGTACTTTTTGTAAATATTTTTGGTTTTCTATTTTGTTTTTGGCGTTTTAAAAGCGCATGGGCTTTTTTTAACGTGCATGTAGTATTAGTTATTTAGGCAGCTTTTATTTAACTGTGTTGTTAATTCAGATTTCACGCATTGCATTAATTCGTGATGAGATTGATTTTTAGTTTTAAGGGAGTATTGTTTTTACGAAAATCATTAATGACGTTTTTTTACGAATGTACAGAGCTACGATTGAGGTCAGTCGAGTGAAAAAAAAGGGAGTCATTGATACGGTGAGTTTTTTTAGAAATTTTCATTTTTGGATGAATAATTATTATTGTCAGGGCAACGAAAAATATTTACGGAAATCTTAGAAATGTTCATTATTTACGAAGAAAATGCGAAAATATTCACGATATTTCAAAGATCTTTTTTAATTTTGCAACTAATTTTCATAAATTGTTAATAACTTACTGATTTTTATACATTTGATGACTCATTTAAATATTCGGTTATTCAGATGTTTCGAATGCATTTTTATTCCCATATTTTTTTAGTTTCAATCGTAACAAATACTTCATTTTCCAATGCCTACTCAGAAGATATTAAATATTGCATATTTTTTGTTTAAAAAAATATTTCTGGTTGCCCTGAAAAACATCCATAGTTGATGAATTTTGAATTTTTTATCAGTGGATTTCCCTGGAATTTGCCAAACATGGAATGGTCCATATTCGCCTCACCTGGCTCGGATTGTCCAGCAATTCTTCTGATTTACGAGCTGTAAATAAAATTTTGTTGTCATTTACGTATTCAAATTATTAATGAAATCTCGAATTTGAACATTTGATATTTTCAGGCCATTAAAGAAACCCAGGAATTGCGAGTGACTTCCATGAGCACGTCAATTCTTATGCTTTACATCGATTCTGCCAAAAATTTGCCAGTGCGTAGCTTTTTTTATTGATTTTGTAAATTTATATGAAAAGTGTGATTCATCATTTATGTTTTGTTATGTTCATTTAGAGGATTCGGGGTAACAAACAACCTGATGTTTATTTGACAGCGAACATTGGGAACAAAATGGAGAGAACGTTTACTCTGAGAAGATCATGCGATCCTGTTTGGGAACAAG
Organism: Platygaster equestris; assembly: GCA_030522785.1. Classification (NCBI taxonomy): domain Eukaryota; kingdom Metazoa; phylum Arthropoda; class Insecta; order Hymenoptera; family Platygastridae; genus Platygaster; species Platygaster equestris. The sequence continues at coordinate 8,421 of JAPYZK010004742.1, forward strand.
GTTTTGCTTTTTTGGTGGGCAATCCGGAAAATGACACTTTGCACCTTAAGGTAAGCATTCGAATTTATTCATTTATTTATTTTATTTATTTATTTATTTTTTTTTTTTGGATACATAATAATTCAATAGTTATTGTGTAATGAAATTATTCGTTTGAGTAGACGATATAAATTATAATCAAAATTTATGCTATGTGTATGAATTTTGAAATTACGTAGCTGAGAAATAAAGTTCGACACTCGTGAAAAATTTTTAATTCAAAAATTGAACATTTTCGTACTTGAATTTTGAGAGAGCGAAAATTTATCGATAGCGAGTTAAGAAATATGAAAATCCAAATATTTGTAAATTGAAAGTTAGAAATCGTAATAAATCGATACTTCTTAAACTTCGTATTCGAAAAATTTTTTTGTGAGAAACTTGGCAACTTTGAGATGAATATTTTCAAGTTGTAAAGTAAAAGAAATAAAAATCAAAATTCGCGTAATAAAATTTTTTCGTTTATGGATTTTTGAATCAGTAAACATAAAAAAAAAAAATATGTATGATTTCAAAGTTTGAATATTCATGTGAAAACATTTACAATTTCAAATTTTAAAAAAGATGTTCATTAAATACATGAAATTTTCAACTCTGAAAATTTGGAGATAAAAAATGATATTTTTTCACTCTATAGTTCGAAAGGTTCGAAATCACAAAATTTGTTAATACTCATATATTTCATTTCAGTTTTGGATCCAGAAATTATGACATAGAATTCGAGAACTTGAAAGTTTGGATTTCTAAATGAATTTTAAATTTTAAATAATGTTTTCATTTATGTAAAGATGTTTAAATATCAAGTTTAAATAATAAATTAATAATAATAAGTTTAAATAACATATTATTATGAAAACTAAAATCCAGTGAAGTCGTATACAAACGAAAAAAATACGATCTTTATATGGAACATACAAAATCGAAAATTTTTCTTATTTTGCAGATTTTGGATGAAAAAACGGGAACAGTTGTTGGCACAATGACGTACAATTTGTACTCCCTCATGGAAAAGAAGAACCTGGAAATTCAGCAGCAGCCATTCCAGCTGGAGAAATCAGGACATGAGAGCAAACTTGTTCTAGCGATGTCGTTGAGGGTAAACAAAACAATACATTAAAACAATTTTTTTTTTATTTGAAAAATTTAATCACCTTCAAAATTTTTTTTTACTTCCAGATCTTGAAGTATGTGGAGCCAGAAGCTACAGGTGAAGATGACGAAGATGAATGTGACATCAGCGAGCTCAATAAAAAGATCGCGCGCCAAGAATCCAGTGACAGTATGATGAGTTCCGGTAAAATTGAACGAATTTATGAACATCAATGCACTCAAAATCAAAAGATTCACTGACAGTCTGACATCCGGAATTTTTTTAAAGTCTGCAGACCAAAAAAGCACCGCAAATCGGAGTGGCTATTTGTTTATTATTAATATTTCCCAGTGCCATAAAAATTGTGACAAGTAAACTTGTTTTCGAAAGTATTCACATTTTCAAAATTCGAAAAATGTTTACAATTATGAAAATTTTTAAAAATCTTGGTGTTTTCAGAATATTCGAGTTCCTCAAAATTTTTGGAATTCTGATAATTTTGAAAATGTTCA
>JAPYZK010004743.1:0-10061 GCA_030522785.1 Platygaster equestris
TGGATTTCGCCCCACTGTTGGACGAAAGTGTTCCCAAAATTGTATTCTGTAAGTAAATTGAGAGCAATAGAGTACAATAAATCAATCTTTTTCGACTGAGAAGAAACTTTGGTAACAAATTCGATCATTCTTGAAAAAATCATTATACCATTGAGTACGGCGTGCGTGAATGGAAATTTTCAGTTCGTGCGGAATGTAGACATAATAAACTCACGAAGTTGGCTATCGCTGGATGCGATCATCATGAGTTATTTATACAGAAAAATCAATTTAATTACGTGTTATCAGTAAGGAAATTCTTTCAACAGTCGACAGAACAATGTCGCTTCGAGTCAAACGAATTTATTTCCTAATTATCTCAGCGGCGTTCTGCCATGCGCAGTATACCAATACAGGAGAATATTCTAAACTGATATCTCACTTGTGTGATTTGTACCGAAAATCGAGTGTACACCTGCTCTTCCCGGACCCGGAGAACGGAGTAAATGGTAGATATACATTAAAGTAATGAAACTTCCAAGTTTTTGACAAAATCTTTTCCAGATTTACAAAATGGCGCGGAAATAATGAATCTGGCAAACGAGTTGTCCCAGAATAGTATAAGCATCAGAATCACTTTTTTCGCAAATTTGTGGAAGTATAAAAATGAAATGAATCAGAACCTCATCGTCATTATTGTGACGACACAGAAATCAGCGGAACAACTCGATGTTGTGTCAGATGGAACTTTTTTTCTGTCTTCAACGTGTATAATTATTTTTGACGCATCATTTGATACTCACTCCGGGATCAGGGAGGAATCATTGGACAGAAATGCTTCATCTCGCTTGCTGGTGATCTGCGACAGCAAATGTCGTCCGAAAAAATGGCAAATACGAAATGATGGGGTCAGAATTGACGATTCTGATGTCTCGAGTTTCGGAGAGAGGGACTATTCAATGGATTTCTTGAGTCGTTTGATTTTTCCCGGGAAGAACGGACTCAAATTGGCTATTTTCGAGGTTTGTACGCAGAAAAGGGTATCAAAAATACAGTCCCTGTCGAAGAAATCCCGGGAGCAACGGTTTGGGGGCGGCAAAACGACCTTCGTTGTTCATTGAGATCGACGAATAATACTGAAAAATTCCTACTTGTACAAAAATTTTGTACCGAAAGAAGATTCAGAGTAACTCATTCGAACGAGAGAGTATATTGGCATTATGTAGTATTAATTGAAAGAAACATTTTTGCTCTTACCTAAATACTCTTTGAACTTCGCAAACTCCGCATTTTTTCCATATAAGAATTGAAAGACTTGAGAGTTAACTTTTCTTGTTTTGATTGCCGCAAATTCGCATATTATATCCTTGTAATTCAAAGTCGCAGAAGTTTCACATTCTGTTGAAAGAACTACAAGGTTCGATTGTCTACTTTGATTAATGGTTGATATCAAGTGAGATTTGATTAATTTCAGTTTCATTCAACTTAACAAAATTTGGAGATATTACGATAACCATACATATTTCAGTCTTATCCTATGCGAAGTATCATCATGACAGTTGAAATGATCTTTTGCATATATAGAATACAACTGGACCACGTATACCTGCTTGAAAGAATACATTTTATCTAATTCATCAATAGGTCAACTCTATGAAGGCATTGAATTAGCAAAACACGAAAAGCGAGACCCAATCGTAGACCATTGGTCAATAGGTTACCGAATTGACGGAATTGTTCTTCTTTAAGGATGCATCCCTTCTCAATGGTCGTTCGGAGTCAAAAATATTCTAATTTGAAACATTTGCCTCCCCTTATTGAAGGCAAAGATTGTCAATTGGAACATTTTGAAATGTAAACGACCATTGGAAACGATTAATTTTCCAAGAAACTCAATTTCAATGCTCTCATAGAATTGACCTTTTCATGAATTGAATTGAATGGATTTTTTAACAGGAATCGTGAGCATCTTCAAAGCTGTCGTTAACGTCTTCTAGGCTTCCAATCCCATTGAATAAATTGTGTAAAACAAAAGTTGTTCAGACAATAGTTCGATCATTTTTGTATTTTCTTGCTTTTTTTAATGAAAGTAGGACATCAGTTAATTTGTATATGTCTCTGGGAAGTCGTATCATTGTGTATAAAAAAGCATCGATCGACCAAGTCTTAAGCCTAACTCAATCAGTGACACATGTATAAGAATTTCCGTAAGTGATGAGACAAGTGATGATGAAATTAGTCGAAAAAAGTTGACTCCATTTAATAACAAAAAATTTATTTTACAGGATGAATCCACTACCATTGATGAAAACGGAGAATTCGGGAGCTATCTTGGATCATTCTTGCAAACACTGATAATAGAAATGAGTTTAAATATCAGTTTTGAGACTGTGTCTCGAAAGAAGCCTGGTGATGTAATCGAAAGAGTCGTATCTGGGAAAGCTGAACTAGGGGTTGGTCCATACATTAGAACTTCTGCTAGATTATCCCTCATGGATTTTACACAAACGACATTTTCAAGACCATTTTGCCTCATCATTAAAAAGCCTAAAAACTTTGAAGTTCCGTGGTCTGCATACGCACAGGTGAATTTTCGTCATTCGATTTTTCTTCGCAAGTGAACTATGAGTAAATATTATCTCCCGTGCAGGTTTTCGAGTTCGAAATGTGGCTAGCAGTTGCATCTTCCTATGTCATCCTCGCTGTTTTCGTGTCCTTCATCAAAAATTTTCACACGCACGAAAATTTGAACCTCCGAAACTGTTACGAACTCTTCCCGGAAGTTTGGGGCATATTCTGTCAGCAAGGATCCAAAGGTGGTATGGAAATACTTTACGATGATCAGAAAATAAAATATCACATTTGCAGAAAAACGAGCAACATTCTGGTCCATGAAAATTGCCATGGTCGTCGTATTCATGACGTCCTACATCGTATACACTGTTTACGGTTCATTGTTGATAACGTATCTTACATCCGAAAAGCAAAGTTTACCATTCTACAACTTGGAGAGTTTTGTCCTTGATGGATCGTATAAGTTGACTGTTTTGAATGGTTCAGCTTTTCATGATCGTGTTCGTCACGGCAATGACCATGTAACGAATCAGCTGAAGAAACTGTTGAAGAAAAATTTACCGTCACATGAGAGGGCTGCTTTCGATCAGGTTTGTAACAGAATTATCTCATTGGGTATATATTGTTGTTATGATTTAGGCAAGGATTCTCAGCAGTTCCAATGTGAGCGTGTAGCATTGGCATATTATTGGCGTCGGATATCTCCTCCTCATCCCCCCCCCCCCCCGCCCCTCGAAAGAAATTTCCGGCTACGTCCTTGGTGGCAGAGAAAACATTTTATTCACATTTTTCGATCACAAGATGTTTCGTGGCTGATTCATATAATACATATTCATAGGTCTGTCATGGAAAAGTAGCTTTCATGAACTCTAAACCGAGTTTCTCGTGGGAGAAAGAGAGGATTCCCTGTCCTGTGACAATCATCAGCCTCAGATATTCAATTCATTCTGGGTTTGTTTTGTCGAAAAATAGTCCGTACAAAGAACGCATGAATCAGATGTAAGAATTTGGAAACTTCTAACCTCAAAATATCATAAGTTATAGCACTCCCGACTGGTCCATATCGTAGTTTCTGATAAATGTTTCACAATTGTAGCATTTTTAACGCATCAGAATTGAACTGTCACGATTAATGAAGCGTTACCATTCTGTTAACAGTTTCGTGAGACTAAGGGAAGTTGGCATCACGAGACGTTGGAGGATGATGTTTGGAGCACTTGAGAATGATTCTAAAAAGCGAAAAAATAATTACAGCCCATTCGGCATCAATCCACTAATGCCGATTCTAATGATTTTTTCGTGTGGAGCTGTTTTGGCTTTATTTATCTTGTTGTGCGAGAAAATTCGTGTTAACAGAGAGAAAAACGGTTTGAAGACAGAAATTTACATCGTATGGGACGACTTCCATGCGTTTAGAAGTGAGCGAGTGCGATTTTCTGCTTTATTGTCGAAAAAGGGATAAATCATGTCTCAATGAGATGAGTACGTTACTTTCTGCGAATCCAGAGTAAAGAATATGCAGCTGAAGGCTCGGGAGAAGCGGGAAAAAGACCTGTGTTAAGGCATTTTCTTTATCATTTGAGAACTTACATGTCAATATATACTGATCGAGCCAATTCAAGCCTTTTATTTTATTTATTTTCTGAACGCAATTAATCGTTCCGGAAGGTGTTCCCTTTATTCGCCAGGTCGTCCTACCAACGCGGAAGTGCCGGCGGAAACCCTCGACTCTGCGAAGGACGCGACCAGGAAGTCATCCGAACGCGATTCGTGGATTCAAACACATTCGGAAATCCCTTTCTAAATTATTTGTGTTGTCAATTCGAGTTTGAAACCTGGGTTGCCACAACGATATATATTTAGAAGATATTAATAAAGTGGAGATTGCATATGTTGAATGAGATCCCCAAACGTCGCTCTTTTTGGTGCGACGAAAAATTTCTCTAACAATTTCAAATTTTGTAATTTTCCAAAAAACTTAGACTTTCCAAATGTTTTTGAGAACTTTGATATTTCGAATTTTTTGAGAAACTTAGAATATTTAGGATTTTTGAACGATTTCGAACTCAATAAATGCCGATAAAATTTAGAATGACCGTAATTTTTCGAGAAATCGATACTTTTTACTGTTTTAAATAATCACGATTTTGAAATAAGAATGAAGAACATACAGTTTTAGAACCTCCTAGATAAAAAGTTTCTAGAAAAACTCAAAATTCGCAAATCTGTGGTAAAACTACAAGTTTTCGAATTTCTGTAAAACTTAGGATATTTTCAGTATAAAAAGCTTGAAATTACGATTGTTTTCGAAAACTAACGATTCCGATAATTTTCATTGAACTCCAAATAATGTCAAATTTTTCGGAAAACCCCGAATATTCAAATCTTTTCAAGAATCCAAATTTTCTAACTTTTGCGAGGAACTCAAAATATTCAGAATTTTCGAACGCTTTCGAACTCAATGAATTAATCATTTAATTTAATCATTAAATTGCAAATTTTAAATTCTTGTCATTTCCTAAGAACTCAACATTTTTGTCTGTTTCAAAAAAATTAAAATTTTGAAACTTGAACAAAAAATACAATTTCAAAATTGGCGTCCATTTCTCACACTCAGCTATATTTCGCGCTTTCTATTTCGCGTATCGTAAGAAAACGATTTCAAAACACACGAAAATCGAAGAAAGAACAACTCCAAAAACAGGGATCATCAGAAGAGACATGACGTCTTTAAAATGTATAGCACGAATGCTGGCCGAAGGAGCCGTTGGTAAACCATCGATGAATGTGTCTCCTTTGAGAATTCTCTTGATAATACCAGTCTCTTTCATTTTCAAAATACTGTGAAACAAAATTTTTACCCAGGTACACTATATCATTCACATGAATTGGATTATTATTTTTTTTGTCTAATGACGTAGACAGAAATTTCGGGGGATATGAAACGGTCCAGAAACGAATCCGTCCAGAAAAACAAGATGGCGTCGGGATTGGTGGTGGGGGGTGGCGAATGATTCGTAAAGGCGCGTTTAGATTAAAGCTAAGCGTTTGAAGTCAAAAAGTTTGGAATGAATTTTGAAAAAATTCGAAATTTACAATTTTCGTGTTTCTTTTTTTAGTATGAAAACTACAAGTTCGAAATTTGAAACTCATGAATTTCTAAATTTTGAAAATTTATTGGAAAATCATTAAAATATGAATCAAAAAGAATTAGAATTTTCCAATCGAAAAATTTCATACTTCAAAGTTTAAATAACTATAATTTTTGAACTTCGAATTTTTTATGCTCGAAATTTCGAAATCCTTATTTGTGGGATTACAAAGTTGTTCAATTATGATTCTATAATTTTCAGTTTTCACACTTTAAAATGAAAATATTGCGAATTTTCTTACTTATATACATCTATAGCAGGAAATCAAGAATGTGAAGTTTCGAATCCAAATTTCTGAATTTATGAGTTTCACTATTTTAAACAACTAAGAATTTTGAAGTTTCTAAATTGGGATTTCCTTGGAAATAAAAATCTCATATTCAAAACTGAACATTTTTATACCTAAAATTTTATAGTTTAAGAATTCATAATTTAAGATATAAAAATGTAATATGTTTATACTGCAAGTTCATCACTTACTGACGATTGACAGTATCAAGATAAGGACTGTTTTCCGCTGAAACGAATGCGGCATTCGCCACAGTTCCCAATTCTATCGTTACGAATCGACAGGGAACTTTGCCTTCGTAAAGTTTTTCTTCGTACATTTTCCTCGAAGTGTAAAGAGCAACCCTTTTTTTGCACATCTGCAGTTTCCGAAAATTGGGTTCGATTTATGAACTTGATTTTTGCATGAACAAATTTTCAGTTAACAATGTACCTTTTGGAAGGCTTCGTCATCAGACTTCGGCATGTACTTCGCCATCATTGAATTTAGATTCCATCCTGTATAACTGCTATTACTCTTCACAAGATCGTGCCATAAACTATTTTTTTTGGCGATTACTTGGTACGTTGCATCTTCAATGAAACCGTGCAAATCGGAGAACGGCAAAGTCGGTTGGGATATCGCGAGATAACTCGTCAAAATTGCAGCGTAAATCGTGTTCAAGACGAAAGACGTAGCGAAAGTGGTGAACAAGGTAATTTTCATATACGAAGCCTTAGGACTGTCTGTAGAAATGAATGCAAGAAGAAATGTAGCATTATAGCAATTTTTTACTCAACAAGTATTTGAATAAAAATAAAAACCACAAAAGTCAACTGACTCTCGAAACCTTGTTGACAAAAAATTCCCCAGATATTCAGTAACCACCCGGACCAATTACGAACAGCGAAATTCCGGTTTCTAGAATATGTGTTGATGATGCTCATCAGAGAACCAATAATAAAGATCGTTACAATGATGATTATCCATATTTTCGACTCGAAATTCTGCGGAAAATTTCCAATTATGTGAATATTGTGAAATATTCCCAGACTTTTCACCACCCTACCCTCAAAATTGTCACTTCGGAATCATTGTTCGGTTAGTCGTGATGAAATGTCGTGATCGATGATTTTGGAACTGCACGGAAAATTCCGTCATTGCCAAAATTGTGGATCGCTCACGGAAATAGTTGTTTAACTGTACCCGAAAATGTGAGAACCACGAAACTAGCAAAGTATCTGGTTTCCTGATGCAAAGGCAGTTTTTTGTGGTCATTATCGTATGTGTGAATTTCACATGTTCTGCTCTGTGTGGAGTCATTATGAATTCATCCACTGCGAAATCAGCTTCGCCTGAGACGACTTTTTCTACTGCAGAGTCGTAAGTGTCGGCGCTGGAGAAACGTATTATTTATCTGTTTACACATTACTTTTTCGATTACGTGTTGCTTTTGATCGAAATGGAATTTTATTGATAATATTATTATAAAATCATGTAGATTATGTATAATATATATAATGATATCATAATTCACGTTTTTCTATATCGATTAAAAGAATTATACATTCAAATTATCGGAATGATGTTTCATTACAATTTTTTCTTTTTTTATTTCATTGAGAATATGAATCGAAAATATTGAAGTAGGATGATAAATCTTGATGAGAGTTGGCAGGCGAATCAACTATTAAATCAATGTAATACGCAGATTATATTTGTATTCAAATTGATGAAATTTTGTGGATAATAATTTTGATACCTCAACCATTTGACGTTGTTGAAATTCGTAATTTGCAAAACTTCTCGAAATATCGATTCAAAAGGTCCTGGTGTAGTTTTCTCTTCAATTTCATGTACATTCTGAAAATTTCCGGAGACAGCATTATTAAACCGTGAATAACCTTAGTAAACTCATTTACGTACTCGTAACTTTTACGTGAAAAGTTAACGTAACTTTTACGTCAACAATTTACGTGAAATTCATGTAAACAGTTCACACAAAGTCAGTTAACGTAAGCTTCATGTAAACTTCATGTAAACACCTGACCCAAATTTCAGATTCCACACAGTTAACATAAACTTCACGTAAACATCGAGTAAAACGTTTCTCTCATATTTTCTATACAAATCCTTTATTATCATTAAAACAAATTTCATATTATTCATACCTTTACAGTAACGACGTTCACGTAATTTTCCCATATGTCATATTGCTCCATGTCATACGAAGCGATGAATTCTTCTCTTTCCAACTCCGAAGCAATCGTTCGATTTCCGGGAAGTTGCCTTTCGATCAACTGTCGTTTATCGTTACAAATAAAAAACACTCGCGTGTTTGCTACAAAATGGTGAAAATTTTCTCCTCGTTCCATGCACATATCTTTTGTACTTCCTTCTTGAAACGTGTCGAAAATCAGGAGCAAATACGGAAATGAGGTTTGGAGCGCGGCTGACGAAATCAAGAGTTGTTCTACTGATTTCAGCGACGTCAAGAAAGCCGCGAACAGAGCTCGATTCATTTGATTTTCGGACATTTTTATCGTTTTATTGAGCGTGGAGAATGACGTGCTCATGAGTTGGAGGTGATTTTGAAAGAGTTTTTTTTCTAAATTTAAATTTCCTGTAAATTTATATGTTCATTACGTAGTTTTGTACGTACACTTCATGCAAATTTTGAGTAAACTTTATGCAAACAGTTTAAATGCAACTTAAATACATTAACAGTCAATGTAAACTTTATATATACATCGTATAAACAGTTTACGTTGAAAATTACATCAATTTTTGGATTCCAGATTTATAGACAGTCCACGTAAACTTCATGTAAACATCATTTCAAGTTCACTTGAAATTTACCTGAACTTCCTGATCCTAGATTTATAAGAAATCCACACGCACTTCATGTAAACATCGTGTAAACAGTTTACGTGAAGTTTAAATGACTTTTTAAACTCACTGGCATCTAAAATTTACGTAAATTGTTTATCTCACACTGTTTACAACATATTGGAAAACTGTTTACGTAAACATGTCTACAACGTCGACTTTTACTCACTGTGAATATCATTTTTATGATTTGGGTGAATCAAAAATACACTCGATACATCCAAAAACTCACTAATGTCTAAAATTAAATTCGTATATATTTCGTGATTGAAATTTCCACCTACACAAAATACACAAGTTGCAAGGGAAAGTACTACAAATAAAAATGCACGAGTCATTTTTTTATAATTCCTAATATTCGTTATGCTACGATTTTCCCTTCACACACAAAATTAATATTCAAAGATCAAAATACAAGACAAGTTCAGTCACGTTTCACATGCGACACAATGTTGATTGTGCATCATTCCGTGGGAATAAAACAATTAAAAAACATTGTAGAAAAGTGATGCATCAAGATACGTAGGGGAAATATGCAACTTTCGAAGTTCGAGCGTATTTTATATCTTTTTTATTCATCTTTGTTTTCGTGGAGAATAAATACTGTTTTCAACGTGTTTTGCAAAGTTTGAAGAACAATAATTAGCTATTTGTAGTTATTTTAATTCACTACAGTTTCCACAACTAATTAATATTAATAACTAAACAACAAACGATTGATTAGTGGCAAATTCAGCACTAGCTCACTTTGCATTTTTGTCATTTTTCGAACTTTCGCTTTGCTAAGTTCATGTGAAGTTAGTAGAAATCGCTATAGTTTTCAAAAAATAAGAGCGACAAAATTAGTTTTCCCACAACTAATTAGCAGCCAATCAGCGGCAAATTCACAGTTTACTGGGTACATCATTTTCCCAATTTGCTTTGCTAAGTTTATGGACATAAAAAAACCCACCAATTCTCACAAATAACATTCTCGAACTCAACGACATCGAAAATCACGAAAATCACAAGTCTCATCCCTATTCCAAAAGCAGTCTCCTCATTTGCCCCCTCAATATTTCACCAAATTCGGCGCCCGTGACACCATCAACTCCGAAAACAATTCGAAGCGCATTTCGAACGAGACGATTCCCAGTCTCGAAACGAACGAAATCCAACAATCAAATTCACCTTCCACCGTGTTTACAAGCAACAATTTC
>JAPYZK010004744.1:0-32618 GCA_030522785.1 Platygaster equestris
CTTTACTTTTTAAATTTGTTCAATTAATTTCAAGTGAAAATCCCCTTAGCCCCCCCCCCCCCCCCGAAAAACATTTCTGTTTACATCCTTGCCCCTGCCCCCAAAGTCTCGACGATTTTACGAAAAATCGTAATCGCGGCGGTAAAGTTACTTTCGGGCAATTACTTCGCTATGCGCTTTTGGTTAGCGCAACACAAATATTTCTCTCGCACGTGAAAAAGCGGCGATCCGCGGTCATGCTCTCTGACCCGATTTTCCGTAAGGGCCGATTTTATGAGCGCTGAAGGTTGCATTATCCTTCACGCCGTATTTCCCATGCGTTACTCCTATAGTCCTTTTTTTTATCACCGGTATATTATATTTAAAGCACGTTCGATAAATTATGAACAGTTTCACGCGCGAGCGGTGATTGTGTATTGACAATATACGTATAGGATGGAGGAAAATACCCGATCCGTTTTGTGTATCGACCATATGTGTTTTCCCGGATGCGGATTTTCACCGATGTTTTTTGACGGAATCTAATGGGTTTTAGGGTGAACTTGGGTTGAATTTGAAGACTCAAGGGTGTGAAATATTGTAATAGGAGTCGTAGGTAGCGATTTTGGTTGGGTTTGATTTATTCTGAGCTTTTTTTAAATAATTGAATTAATTCATCATCAATTGGACATACTTGACAGGAATTAGTTGATTTTTCATAGCTAAAATATTCAAAGAAACAAAAAACCTTATTAAATGCATTCTCCCCATGTTATTTAAATGGAAAAAAGGTGACTTGAAGCACGCTTTAATTTCAAAATTAAGAGCTCTCCCTATTTTTTTATAAATTAATTTGGACCAATTTAAGAGGCGCCAGGGTCAAAATATTTTTCCCCACCCTACCCTACAATCATTTATGACACTTTTTTCTCAAACTCACAAAACAGACACGTAATGCAATATCAAGTACAAAGAAAAAGTTGTACCAACACAAGTTTTCCAAATGCACCTATTTCCTGAAGCACTTACGTGCATTCACCGTTAATCTAAATTTTTTCGTAAGCAACTCGCAAGTTGCACAATTCCAGTTTCGTCCTACTTCGAGCTTTCTACAACCTTAGCATAACTGCAAAAGCCTGGAAATTTCGCTTCTGGGGTATGTACAACATTGTTGGTACAACGTGAAAACAAATGAAAACAATGTCATGCTCGAATGCTCAAGTTTCGATGCATTCAACCAACTTTATACTGATCGTCATGGAACTCGAACTTGGTCATAGTACTAACATAAAAAATATTCTATAAAAAGCTCATAAAAAATGAGTTCATTCGCAATAAAATAACAGGGAATGATAAAAGATGACTGAGGTAAGTTATTCATTTATCAATTTTAGTATAAGAGGAGGTTTTTATCCGCCGTGACATCATTTTTCAAGCGAGGATCAGTGAAATTAATCATCGTTGTCGCGAGAGGAAAATTATGACGAGGGAAACCGGAATTCACTGAAGAGCTTATTGTAAAGCTCTGACTGGTGTAATCTCCCGAACATAATATAGCGGATGTTTCTTGCTGTACATGTGTAATTTTGATCGGATTATGACTTGTTTGTGAATTTTGGAAGTTACGGGAATTTTATTAAATTATTTAACAATACAGTATCTAAGACATGTGTTTTTCTCTTTCTGTGAGAGATACTCAAGTTGAAAAACTTTCAAATTCGAGTTTTCGATCATTTCATATTTCAATTTTATGATTTCCGCGTGTTCTAGATTTTCAAAAATATATACATATATTTTTCAATTGTGAATTGTCTGGGATTTATAAATTCGAAAAAGAAAATTTCAAGTCATATAATTTTCAAGTTTTTGAATTTTTGAAATGTAGGATGAAAATTGATCTATTTTTCAATTTTCTAGATTTCCAAACTATTTATACAATTTAATTTATATTGAATAATTATGATTCATGAATTCAGTATAATGATAATTAATCACGAATTTTTATTTTATTATTAATTCATAATTTATTAGTGAATTTTGAATAATTTTCAATTCTTAATCTGTTAACAATCAATTACTATTCCAGTATAATATAAATTAATATCAAATAATATCAAATTAGTATCGAATTCACAAATTCTGGCATTCAAAAAATATCTGATATTGAAATTCGAATTATTGAACTTCAAAATTCCACACTTTTATACCTAAAGCGGATTTTGTGAAAAACCGAAATAATTTTAATTTATTCCCTCCCGCTACTTCATAACTCATTGGGGTTGACATTAATGATATTTCAAACAAAACGGGTAAAATCTTCATATATATATAAAGATTCACAATATACCCTCCAAGTCTTGTTTCGGGGGGGGGGGGGGGGGGGCTTTAACCAGAACGCAAATACCTTAAATTCGTAGTCAATGATTCGCATGGACAAAAGAACTTACCTGAAACAGAAAAAAAATCATTCGTTAATCATCATTCCATACTTCATACATCGAATAGTCTTTTGATTCTTACGTATAAATATCAACATTTGTGAGTCTCATTTCAGCTTAAAAAATCAACATAAAACCATAATGATTGTATCAAATTTCGAGATTTTCGATCCACAATACTTATATTCAATGACGACGACTGAAAAGTGGCCCACCAAGCAAAGTAATAAACCCTTGAACGTGCGAGGCAATAGAAATTGCACAACTCGAAACGTTTCTTGCACCGAGCGCGCGAGACATAGATCGAAATAGACGGTAGTTATCATCTTCTATGAACTGCGCTGCTATGTCTATTAATACGTCACAAACACACACACGAGAAACGAAAAAAAAGAACCTAGACATAAAAAAACATAAACCGGGGGTAACTAAGCGATTTTGGTAATGTGAGACAGCTGAAGAGTGACTTTCATGCTTTCCAAAGTGAAGACTTGGAACTCAAAGACGCTGGCGACATTTTGAACAATTTGATCGTGGAGTTATCACTGAAAACTCGAAAACTTCAGAAATCTGAATTATAAGGCTCACGAATTTCAGTTTTTGATAAGTTTTCGTCTCCAAATACGAAAGTAAAAAATCTGTAAGACTTTAATTTTTCGATATGAAAATCTCAGAATAAAATCGTAAGAAAATCATAATTTCATAAACAATCGATTCCATACTACTGAAATTTGTCATTGTAGTTTTGACCACTAACAAAGTCATTTTCGAGCAAATCGACATTAGTTCAAAAAAAATCCGAAGGGGATTAATCAGTTTTTTGGACTTAAAATGAGTCAAAAATTTACTACATATTCATGACGTATCTGAAGATATCAGTATCATTTCTATGGGCATCTGTGGGATATCTATGGAATATGAACGTATATTTCTGTCATTTTCGTGTATATTCGAGTGAAATCTATCGAATGTATACGGATGTCTATGGCATTTCTATTTATATTCGTGTGAAATCCATGAAATATCTAGGGACATGTATGACACATTTTTTAACATTTCAGTTTTTCCTCCTGAAACACTCATTTCCAACTAACGACTATTATTAATTTTTTCAACGGTATCAAAGTCAAAAATTCGAAAAATTCCCAGTAGACAATTGAAAAAAAGCTGTTCTCAACAAAATTTCGACTTTAAAAGCCTCAAAATCCGAAATTGATCAAAATAAAAACGAAATTATTTCATTTCGAAACTTCTGACTTCCTAAAACGTAAAAAACAAATATCCAAAATTCTGACATTCGCAATTTTACATCTAACCATTTCAAAGATGCAAAACTTGGATTATTAAATTTCGTTAACTTTATCCTGCCGTAAATAATTCCAAAATTTCGAAAAAAAAAAAAATTATGTTTACATAATCAACACTGAAACCAGACCTAATCAATGTTCAAAACCCTCCCCCTCTTTCTTCCAGAATCCAAACAATCAGAACCGAGTGTAATTACCCTCATCCCTTAAAACTCGGCCACTGATGAATCAGTAGAAACAGAACAATAGATAAAGGTCATGTGATACACGAACAGACCAATCAAAAACCAAGAAATCCACTTATTGATCAGGTCAAAACTCGGCCACGGATGCACCTAGGTGAAATACCAATTATTCAGATTCCGAGATAGAAGGGGATCAATGAGAAATGATGGTCTCAAAAGCAGCAATAGCAACGAAACCAAATAATGGCCTGCGCGCGATTGACGATCGATAAATTTTCCGGAGTCGAATAGATGCGATAAAAATCGCCGGGATATCCCCGGAATGGCCGGGCAACACTTAATTCCGTCGCGGCCGAGTTGAGTAACGCTCGCTCAAGTCGCGCTTTATATCGCCGGGAAAACAAGTCGAGCGTTGCGCACCGAGCCCGAGAGAGCTTTCGGCATTTATTAGCGATTCTCATCGCGGACGACGCGCGGTCAAAAATAGCGACCCGCGAAAATAGAAAGACCAAGCTTCGGGAATTACTCCGACCGGCGGAAAAATCCGATTTTCCCGGGTCTTTTTTACCCTCGCCGAATGAAAAATGCATGGCCACCTTCCGAGTGCCGAAACCGATCGAACGAAAGTTCGCTTTGCTCTTCTTTATTCGGCTTTTTCACGATTTCGGATGGAAATTTTTTCGGGGATCAGGTTTTTCCGTGCATCGGAAAAAGTGGGTTGAGAAAATTGGGATGGAAATGGAGGAAATTCGACGAGAATATTCGTTTTTCATTATTATGAGGTTATTTGAAATTATGTAAGATTTTCGAGCTTTTTTGAGGGCAGCAAGATTTTTTATTCTATACGATTTCAGAACAATTTTGCAAATGTTCAGATTATTTGCAAAATTTGTGGATTATTTACAATTTCGACTGATTTTAGGTAAGTACAAATCTTTAGAGATTCTACAAAATTCTTCAAATTTGAATCAAGTTTTCAAAAAACTTTTACGTAATATTTTTTTTTTTCGAATTCCAAAAATACTATGAGTTATTTTCTGAGCCAATACTGATTGTCTCGGAGAATACATTATCTAATCAGTAATCGGACAATTATTTGCATGATTGAATACGAAACTGAGAACGAAAATTCTTACAGAAACGTCATTTATCCAGTTTCTGATTCAAGTAAAAGTAGAATGAGTTCGAAAAACACGTTTGTGACGACTCGACGCTCAAGTTTTCGAACCCAGATTGCGGTTTGAAGGAACATCGCGAAAAGAAAAACCTTCGAAACTTTTTACTCAGTCGCGTATTTTAATGTGACTGATAAGATGTCGAGATCTGAAAGTCTAGGCGTGAAGTTCAATGCATAACGTGCAAGCTTACGATGATATAACAAAGTCGAATTTGAAATTTTTTCAGATGCTTAGAAATCAATGAGTGCACGAATACTAAGTGAAAAATTAAATTATGTCCAGATCCATTTCAACACATCTTGTTCAAAATTATGACCGAAAAAAAAATTAATTGTTCTGTCAAAAATAAGCCTGCTATGCTTCATTAATTTCATTTTGTAATCGATCACCATCAAAATTCAGCTTTTTTGTAAATGTCACTCCCAGAAATATGTGTAATAATTTTCTTTGCCCTAAAATAACTTCGTAAGGTTTCACTCGAGTGAATATCCGAATCGCTGAATTTATAATTGATGGTAGAAATAATTGAAGATCATTGTAAACAACTTAGAAACTTTTCAAATTACAAACATAATTTTTATAAATAGTTGAGTCATTCTTCATATTTTTCTGCATAAATTGCATCACTTGCATAATTTCGTACATTTCATTTTTTTTTAATAATACGTACAAGATACATTTGGTGACGAAAATATCTCACAATTTAAATAAGCCCCTAGACCACAGAATGTTCACAAATCCAACAGGAATTACACTCGAGAAATTTGAAAAAACAGACCTGAATCAATTCTCAAACGATTGAACGAAACTTTACGATTGAAAGGCACTTGGATATCGATCCACTCGACCACACAATAACATTATTTCGTTCTCCAGATTTCAATTAATTCTCATAGAAACCTGTCGAAATCATTCCCTCGTCTCGATTAATAACAAAATGCATCCACTGAAACATAATTATTCTTCTCAAATCATAAATAGAAGGAAACAAACATCCAAAATCTCATTCAATCCCAATAATCTGTTAGGATCCACATAAATTTCTGAAGAATTGTATAATTTCCCACACATTTTCCAAAACCCTACATATCTGAGACTTTCCGGAAAATCCCAACAATTTCCGAAGTCTACGATTTTTCTTCCAAATGTCCATAACCAATTTTCCCCAACTGACCATGAGTTAAAATACAAATTCTCCCGATTAACAATAACAATACTAAAATTGGAATAATGTTCCTACAATTATTCACATTCAAATATTCTCCCAGAAAATATATACTGCAACCTGGAAAATCCAGAGAAAATCAAAATCAAAGAGACGCAACAAGCCTGTTGGGCTGTAGAACTTCTGTATACTTCTTTCTATGAGAGCAGTTTCTTAGACGCGGAAAAAGGAACGGGGTAGTGAATAAAACGGGAAAAATAATTGTGCGGCAGGAGCTGGCTCGGAGCCGCGCTCAGAGGGGGCTGGGGGATTATTCGTAGCGAGGATTCACCCCGTGTATAAGGAGGTCAACCGTCTGGTCGGGCGGATCGATGCCTGCAGAAGCGTACAGTAGACTAGCGCCGTATACATTCATTTCCGCTTGGCGGATAAGACCGTGGAAAAACAGCGCTCCGCAGCGATATGTTACTCGCCTTCCATTTCCCTTGAGACGACGTGCAACACAAACGCACCCCTAGCCTCAATGGAACATCCCCTAACTCAACATTTCGGAATGTTCCGACGATCGATCATAGTTGTCAATCGACGCTGATATAATAATTGTTCCTTGCGAGAGGGGAGATCCGAACTTTCGATCTCCATTGGAGCTCGAGGAGAAGATTGACGGACCAAAGTCAGTCCAGAAAATCAAATTTATATACCTTAGCAAAAATAAGATGTTCAGCAGTTTTTGACTAAGGAAGACAGGCGATTTTGGAATTGACATACGATCCAACAAAATTTGATGAAGGAAATTTTGGGTTACGTTTGGAGTTTCTCAGTATATGATGGGTCACAGAGGTCTTGTTCCTCACTTATACTCGACTGAAAATTTTACGTAAAACCTCCTTCGATCGACCTGAGTGAATTTCAAGATGACTTTCAGGTTAAAAACCGTACTTTGGCCACTTAAAGATTATTTAAAAAATGTGTGTGATGGGGTAAACTCCAAAACTGATATATTTCGGTCAATAAGGACCATTAGGACCTATTCGAATATTCGCAGTAGATGCTGAACCAAGATCGATTTCAGAAGAATTTCTGAAAAAGTGCGAGATCGAAAATGTATTCCCTGAAAAGGACAAGCGACTGAGACAAGAGACGATTATCAATAACGGTATGAGGGCTATCGGGTCATACTCTGGAGGAAAAAGAGACTGACAGAACACGCCCTGGCACGCGCGTGCATCATGCCCGCGCACGCGACATACCGAAAATCGATTCTCCCAAGGGCGTGTACGTACCTGCGTTCCGTGCCCCCGACACTTTCGCGAATTCACGCAAATCTAATTTTTGTTATTGCCATAGAGAATGAAAAGAGTTTCAAAAGTCATTTGTCATTTTGCGTTTCATGACAAAATTCAATACCAAACACGTTTTTGTCGAATGGAAACAACATTTCGAAAATCTGCCGAGGGTTGGTTCAGTACTACGTATCATTTTTCATATATATTTTTAGACTCAACTATTAATCAATCAGAAATCAGTTCCTAATAATCCTATCATGTAACAATCATTAAAAGTGTCCACCAAGAAATAGAAAATTTCAAATCAATGAATTTTCAGATGCTCTGATTGATTTACGAAACATGACTGAAAACGGATTATTAAAAGTCATTAGGACCGTTTCATTTTTGAAATGTGATTCAATTTAATCTCCTCCTCGAGAGTGATTCTGCAAGAATTCCCTTCTACATGAAAAATGACTCACATTTCACTTAACCGAGCTCTAATTGTAATCCTAATTAATTTTCAGATATCTGGGTTAATCCTCAGAAGCTTTAGCTTGATAACTTCAAATGAAGAATAATTTTCCTACAAAGTTCGGACCTTTTAAAAAATCACCTATCACAACATTATCCATTCGATATTTTTGATTGCTCAACTGATATAAATGATTACTTTCGAGATTTTTACGATATGATTTTGTTTCTTTCTATTTTATACACAGAGACGAAATTTTCAATGAAATGAAAACTCAAAAAATGATTTTAAAAAATTCTGGGAATCCTGAAAATTTTCCTATTTAAAATGGTAAAAATTTTTCCAAAGTACAAACGATTTTCGAAATAATCAACACTCTGAAAATCTCCTGACATTTTCGTAAGGTGAAGACCCCAAAAATAATCCTCATTTTGAATTTTAAAGCATTCTCAAAAATCTCCGAAACTCAACAAAACTACAAAAACCCAAAAATCGTCGTAATCAAGATATAAAAAAAAAAAAAAAAAAAAAAAAACAGCGTTCAAAAATAATTTCAAATTTCCTAAAAAAACAAATTCCGAAAATACCCAAAAATCAGTATTTCATTCTCGATCATCGATCGTCCCAAGAATCAAGTATTTGAAATATTTCCAAAACTCTAAAACAACGTGTACAAATTCTGCAAGTCGCTAAAAAACCATCCAATAATTTCCAATTTTCCTAAACAGAAAATGCTCATTCTTTCCGACTCGTTTACCCTTACATAATTCCACCCTCCAGCAATCGATTCTCTCATTATGTCACGTACAATTACGTAATAACGATTCGCAACTTGGAGACGAATCCGGAATAAACGCTTTTGAGTGCTTGCGAACCGGCTCTTGAAAAAAAAAAAAAAAAAAAGAAAAGAAAAAGCAAACTCGAGGGTTGAAGTATTTTTTATCACCGAAACGAGAGAGGTTGGGTTTTCATGACCCACCGATCATCGGCCAACTTTGATCGAAACTTTTTTTCACTTTTCCATTAATCGGGCAAACACTTTATGACGCGCCAAAAACGTTGGACTATTCAAGTTCCATTTGTGCGTTGAAAAAAGAAGAAACGCGAAAAAGAGAATTTGCTCGGTTGATTTTGGCAAAACGTTTTGGCCGACGTCCAGTCGATTTTCCGGATTTTTCTTGCGCGATACTTAGGTACATATTGTCTTTTCAATTTTTTTCGGTACAAGTTTTGAAGGGTAATTGTGTAACGGACATGGAACGTATTTTCTAACCGGAAAAGCCCTTTGGAATCGAGTAGAGATTATAACTTTTTTAATAAATTATAACGTTCTGAAATTGTAAAATCGAAAAAATGCGAGATGCGAAAATTTGGAATGTTCAAATTGAATTTCTTTCGAATTTTGTAAGTGTACAGTGGGAAATACAAAAGATACTAGACGGTAAATTTTTATGGAAAAAAATTGTAAATGAAAGAATGTATAGGAACTTGAAAAACGGAGTACTCAAATATATGATGACTTTGGAAATCGGAGAAATTCAAAAATGATGATATCAGAAAATTGATAACTTTGAAACAGTGTGAAAATGAAAAAATTTGTCATTTTCGGGATCCAGAAAATTCACTTTCATTTTTAGTAATTCGCTAAAAGTAAGGATTCTCGTTCAAAATGTGTCAGAATTCTGTACAAGCTGAAGAAAATTCGTTTTCCTACAAAATAAATTGTCAGCAATTTCGATAAAAATCAAAATTCCTGTTTATCGAAACTTTCACAAATTTGAAAATACTTGCCAGCATTTCAAATAAATTCCCAAGATTTTGAAAGTATCACAAAAATTGCATATGGCTATGAATTTCTCTAACTCATCACAATCGTTTTCAAAATTAATTTTTCGAAGCAAATGCTAACAAAACCAAAAAAGTTAAATACCTCCAAAAATCGAACCTTTCCAATTATGTCCACTATTCACTAAAACTGAGAATTCTTCCGAAAAACGTGTGAAAATCCTGTAAAAACCAAAAAAATCCTCATTACCTATCACAAAATAAATTCCCAACAATTTCGATCAAAATCAAAATTCCTGCTAATTAATCCAAAATTTCACAAATCTGAGGATTCTTGTCAACATTCCAAATTACGTCCCGGAAATTCGTAAAATATCACCAAATTTTCATATTACCATGAAATTACCTAACTCATCACAATATTTTCAAAACTTTTCGAACCAAATACCAACTGGACCTAAAAAGTTAAAATTACCACAAAGATCAAACCTTTTCGATTACGTCTACAAATCGATACAATTTCACGCAAAAACAATCATCCAGTATTAAAAAAAATAACAGCTCTTCTTATCACATATCAAACAATTCCATCGATTTCCTCCATAATTTATCCCGAGCGTCGAAACTCGCACAATAATAACCACGTTTCTAAAAACAATGATAAATCAGTGTCAGATAAAAAACTCATTATTCAATTTCCCCGAGCTTCCTCAGAGCTAGCAATTATCATCGATCGCTACTGATTTATTTCATATTGATTGAACGCCGAGGAAACATTGATCGGCGCGTAAGTGCCGTTATGTGTTTACCAAGAAGGAAAGAAGAGTCACCGTCCCTGGAGACGCACGCGACTTTTTTCCCCTGTGCCATCAAACGTCAATCGAGTTGAAGTAAATATAATCGTGCAATTTACAAAGTAAGGTAAACGTCCCCAACCGCGTCACTACGAAATGCAGGCGCGATAAAAATTTCGCTGTCAACAATAAATAATAAAACTTTATTGGCGATTCAGGTGGTATCTTTTTCCGTCATTATATTATTATCTGCCTTTTTGTCTTGCTCGTGAGTTTTGAAATCTCAATAATGGAACTATTTCGATTTCTACAAAAGTTAACGGCAAATTGAGCCGAAAAACCGATTGAATCCTCATGCAAAATTGACGAGCGAGCTCTTTAAATCGAGCTTGAGTAAAAGTCAAAGAAAATCGACTTTCCCTTGAGGCGTGAAAAGTGCATCGGATGAAAGGGCAAAGATGCGATCGAGAAAACTGAGAAATCGACAATTGAATCGTCTGCGAGAACTCGTCAATTGGGAATTCAGTCGCAAAAAAATGAGATTCTGCTCACATACCCCGAGAAAGTCAAATGAACTCCGTATCATTTTCGCGGGGGATGCGGGGGAGTGAAGAATTTATTGTCTGCAATCGATTTTATAACCACGATTTCGGGTCTTGGCAAAAAAAGCACACGAAGCAGACGTACCTAACCTAACTTAAAAAATGCGTCAGAGATTTAAGGAACACAATAAATTATGAGCAATGTAAAGTTATGTGCATTAAATAACATTGCATTATATTACATTAACTTTACATTTTCCACGTTCAACATATTTGAACTTAATTTATGCGTTACGAATTTCGGCAACATTGAAAAATGTCAACATTTTGGATTCCAAGCAAATTTATAGATCTTAGTAATCGAAATTTTGAGAGTTCGAAAAATATCAAGTCAAATATTGAGTTTCGAATCGAAGAAATTATTTCGAAACTGCAAAGGTACAAAAATAAAAATTCGAAAGTAAAATACAACATCACGATGTACCGAAAAATACGAAAATACAAATCTAGTTGCTGAAATTCCTATGAAAATTTATTTATAAAAATCCAAATCATCAACACAGTCGTAAAACGGCGTCGTAAAATATCGCGGCGTTGACAAGCTCGTGCGTTAATTGCTATGTTTTTCATTAATATTTCAAAGCCGAGCTTTGACTATTCATGAAAGAACCGGTAAATGAAGACAAAAGCAATGCTAAAAAGCAATTCCTTATTTCTTCTATACTTGGACCTTATGAGTTTTTATTTTCAGGCGTTAATTTTTCATGAAAGTTGGTATTGTTCATTACAACATTTCATCGAAAAATGAAAAAACCAAAATTTAAAAATTTTCCAAATGATTCAAAATGGCCACAAAGTGTATAACATCAAGTCTATGACTAGCTCATCGTTTTAAAGTATACATTTTCAGTTTCATACAATTTGAATATCATTCATTCATTCATAATATCAAAATAGCGAAGGAACAAATCAATTCAAAAATGTGTATGATTTTTGAAAAATTTCAGAAAATGGAACAGGGTAAATATGAAATTTAATACACCTATTGATATTCAAAAAACTAGGACAATTAAACTAACGTTAATTATTTGGGTATTGCTCATTTCACTTCTCAAGATGATTCGGGAATGGAAAATAAATACGAGAAATATTAGAAATTCCTTTTCCGCGTGCGTGTTATTCCCGAGTCGTGAAATTGGAGCGGTCGCTAAAAATACGAGCGCGTTCATCGCGAACTGCCGAAAGCGAGGAAACGTGCCATTGCCCCGTTATCGTGCATTTGCTATTGCATTCGTGCATAATTAATATGACATCGTAATTAATACTGTCTTGCGCGAATCATCACTGCAGTAAAAATTCCGTAATTACCGTAATTACTGATAATTGCATGCGGTACTCTCACGAAATTACTTCATTCACTCAAATCAGTGTACAAGTTAAAATAATTTTGATTTTCTCCTAATATTTTTGAATTATTTCATACGTTTCTGATTATTTAATAATAAATTCTCGTACGAAGCAATCCCATTTCCCTAGTTTCATCGATCTCTGAGTTTTCAAATATCAGACAATTTTATCGAATTTTCACGTAAAAAAAAAAACTTAAAACAACGAACATTCGAACTAAAATATGTATCATAAGTTTTAAACGTCAAATATTTAACGAAAAAATGATAATAATAATAATTCGGAAGCATAAAGCCTCAAAATCCGATAGGGGTAGTTTTCGGTCTCTTTTATAATTATAATTAATTTTATAGGTGGGAAATACCAGACTGTGCATTTTTTTTGCTAAATAGACATTCTTAGTCATCGTATCGAGTAGAATTTATCATGCATTATAATTTTATCGTATTTTAAGAATTCATGGTCCTGAACTACATAAATTTTTTTCATTTCATCATTTTCAACGTTTGATACATTAGTTAAGTACGAAAATTGATTATATGATTGGAAACTTGCACATTTTTCCTTGCATAGTTCCTTAAAACATTCAAAATACCAAAAAATTTTTCAAATTGCTCATTCAGCACCGTAGAATTTCGCAAAATCAAGCTATTCAAAATTTTTCTAGTAAGAAAACCACCCCTCCCCCCCAAATAAAATTCCATTCATTATTCCTCAGCATTAGTTTACATTTTTCTGAACTTGGCCAAACGTACGGTTCGCGCAACTTTTTTCGCATTCAGCTGTCTTTCACCCACGCTCGAATCGCGTAAGAAAACGAGACGTCGCTCAATTTACGGCGTCTCGAGCTCGCGACTCTCCATTCCCGGGATATCGAGGAATCTCGCCGGGAATTCGACGTGCTTTCTTTCCTCGAAAAGCGAACTCGTTTTTCCGCGAGCGTATCATTTTCCCGCGACTTTTATACCCGGGAAATAAAGTGCAAGCGGCGACGTAATTGCGCGGTAAATAGAAACGAGCCACGATTTTTCCGCGTTTTTACGACCCAGACGTCGTACGACGAACAAATTTTCTCAATTGAATTTTTTTCAACTGTTTATACAATGTTATCGTTCCGATTTCACACCACTTCTTAACCAAAACTAATTTAATGTAATTTTATAGAATCAAACGGAAAATTTGTTGTTAAATTAATCGAATTGGTCCAACTATAAATTACAGTGTACGCAGAGAAAAAAATTGAGTAAAAACAATAAAAATTTATCGGAAAAAAAATAAATAAATCCGTGGATTTTGAGAATCTCAAAATCTTATTCAACTACATTTATTCAGTTCTTTTCACGCCAAAATAACAATATATAAACTACTAAATACTGTAGTCATATATACAACAAATTCAGTTATTTTTACCAAAGTTTTTTCTCTGTGTATGTATTTATTAAAAAAATGAATGATAGCATGGCAAATGTATCCTCGCATCTTCTCGAAATTTTCACCCGTCACAGTGAAATACAGGCAAAAGTGTGATTAAACAAGGGGAATAATTGGAGTTTTTAGGTAGGATCGATACCCCCGATTACCCATGAATAATGCATTAATAAGCACGTGCTTTATAACTGGTAGCCGCGTAATTTATGGATACGCAACGCACGGGTTTTCGAATCCATTTAGGAATTAATGCTGGAAAAATGCCTGCATTTTTTTTCATCAGCGGTGAAAAATGCAAAGCAACAGAGAATAATGCGTTCCGTGTCAAAGTAAAAAATTCCGTTTTCTAATCCTTACTTCGGACGCGTTTCCCTTTATAGTCGCTCTGCGCTAATGAAAATTCAATTTGCCGTCACGAAACTTTTACGAGTTTCGATTTTTCCCTCTCAGAACTTTTCGTTCGCGGCGACGGAAAATGTTTCCGCGTGGAACTTATGAATTCTTGTTTTCGTCATTTCTTTCGAGTGCCCAGTAACGTACGCATCTATATTTAGAGGCAAAATTATTCAAACTCAAAAAAAACTCATGATAGCTGAGATCAACAAATATGGTATTCATTTTGAACTTCTTATTTTCGTTCGTGTACAGAAACGAAATATATTCTTCCCTAAAGAAATTATGTTTTCGATTCTTTCCCAACTTTTGTTTTGTTTTCCAGAACGAGAGATATTTCCAAGGGAAGAAGACAAACGCTATTGCGTCATGAGTGCACGAGTTACTGTAAACTTCAATCTATAAAATATATAATATTATTTTGAATGTTATTATGCATGAACAGGGATCATAATTATATTACTGTGGGTAACTATTCATGAATATAATGTATAATTATTCATAATTTCACCATAATTATTAAAGAAGTGAAGAAATGCAATAAAAATAAAATGAATTCAGAATATATTCTATAAATTGCGATAAATTTCCTGCGGTTTACTGCACTGAAAATTTTGGGCGCAATATTGAAGATTTTTCTTTTTTTTTCTTCTAAATTTCACTTTTTGAAAGTAACTGAAAGATAAAAAATTAAACACTCGTACATAATATGCACTGCGTATCACGCGTTTTGCAATTAAAAAATGTTCCCGGTAGCTTCGAATTATTGGCAACGAGAAATAGGTCACGCCGATAAGCGCGTATCGATTGTTCTTATCGAATCGAGCGGGAAAATTGCGAATCCGGTGCGGCGCAATTTTTAATTATCGCGCACCTGATTCGAAAATCACTCAACAAATTGCCGTAGAAAATTTTCTCACTTCTCCGAGAGTGAAACGTTGAAAATATTTGTTAAACACTATTGGCTATCATTTTTTTTTACCACGCCAGAGGAACACTTGAATTTTTTCGAATTATTCATATTATTATTTAAATGACGAAAATCGAAGTTTTAGCGTAGGTCAAGAGCTGAGACGACATGTGTAATAAATTTTGCGAAATATTAAAGAGAAAATAAAATTTTTTTGTAAAAATCTCAGAGAAGAATCACATTGAATCTTTGAAATGACACTATTTAGAAATGGAAATGCTTAAAAATACACCAAATTTCAAAATGTTCAGTTTTTTGGGGATGAATTAATTTTTTTCTTCTGTGTTCGAAATTATTGTAAATTTACAGAAATTGTTTAATCGAAATTTTAATATAAATTTTTACTACCTATTCTATGCTCTTTCAAATATTCTTTCAAGTCGTAGAAAATTGTTGTAAATTTTCGACGCTTTAGGAAAATTATTCAATGTACTCCAAAACCTGTAAATAAAAAAAATTATTCACATCAAAAGAAAATTCAAAAATTTTTGAAAATATCCCAAATATGTAGGAAAGTTTTCAAAAATTCTGAAAAATTTCACAGAAACTAATTTTTGAATTCCTTAAACACTTTTTAAAATGTACTTTTGTCAAAAATACTTCAAAATGCCGAAAAATGTTCAAAAATTCCAAAGACTGAAAAAATCATCGTAAATTAACAAAATTGTTTTACTGACATGAATTATCCCAAGGAATGTTCCAGAAACATCACAAATTTGAAAAAATCACGATAAATTTAAAAAAACACAAAAATTGTTATAAACTTGGAAAGTCTGAAAATTTCTATCGTAAATTTCGTAAATTTTAAAATACTGTGCCATCATAAATCCTTCAAATTCGCGCAATAATTTCCCTCATGCAAATATCATTTTCTAATTGAAAGATGTTGACGACAAAGCCTATTTTCAAGACTGGTTCGTCCGGACATTTACAAGTGTATAAAATAGTGCTGTCAAGTGCACTTGGTAACGGGGAGGCCATAAAGACCGATGTTTCGGTTCATATTTCAAGAAAGAATCAGTGTAAATTTATCGTAAACTTGCCACCCTCGTGGGAAAATTGAGTGGGCTACATTTTTTATTTGATTCAGGCAATGTTCAGTTAGGTCTGATTATTGCTAGTTTTTTCTACTTAAATTTTACGTAACTTCGAAATTGGTGAATTACGTTTGAAAAACAATTATCAATTCGGCTTCATTTTACAGATTAATAAAGAGAACATAATAAATTCTCGAATTATTCAAAAATCGATAAAACTTGAGAGAAATCGAAATGTTTGTCAAGTAACATGACAAGCGATTCCATGCTACAAAATACCCCGATAAAACATATATTTGTCAATAATCTAGAGGAAGATAAATAATAAAAAAAAATAAAAATGTAGATAATATTCCAGATTGTGGAAAATGAGAGTACCTACAATTTTTAAGCATGTTTATGAGTGGTTATGAAACATCAACGAGTTCTCGAAAATTCGAAGACGTTTGGAATTTCACTCTTTTTGAAATTTTCAAAAATACTTCTGAAGAATGAGAAAAACTTGAAAGAAAGTTGAAGCTTTTAGAATTTTCAACGATTTTACGATCTTTTCTTTTTATTGCACGTTTTTGGAAATTTCGATAACTGACAACAATTCTGGAGAGTTTTGTGAGCATTTTTTTGGTCATCCCAGTATTTAAAAAAATTTTTTTCAAAAGTTTTTCATTGTTTTCTTGTATGCACCTAACTCTTGAAACAAAAATCCAACTCAAAATGAATCCTGAAATCAATTCCCATGATTTTCAGACTTACAAAATTCGAAATCTTCACCCCAAAAATAAAAATTTTGAATCCTGTAATTTTCGTATTTTTAAAAATACTTCGTTCCAATTTTCAAAGTTACGAAAGTCGAAATGTTCACTCTGAAAATGAAAAATTCAAATCCTGTGATTTTCATATTTTTCAAAATACTTCATTTCAATTTTCAGTGTGACGAAAATTGAAATATTCAAACTAAAAATGAGAAATTCAAATCCTGATGCAATTTTCGTATTTTTCAAAATACTTCATTTTAATTTTCAGAGTTACGAAATTCGACAAGTTCACCCCGAAAACGAATAATACTGGAAATTAAAAAAAAAAAAAAAAAAAAAAAAAAACCAAAAACCTTCCAAAATTTAAAACAAAAAAAAACAAAACAAAAACAAAAAAAATTGCACCAAACTCTCGAAACGAAAATCCAACTCGAAAGAAACTCTAAAATCAATGCCTAAAGCGAAACCGATAATCCCACTTGAGCTCGAAATTCCATCGAAAAACACACGAAAAATTTGCCTGGAAAGTAAACAAGTGAATCTCAAAGCCAAGTACAAATACCCTGCACAACCACATCAAACTCAAATCGAAACTAACATTCCCGACTATGTACGAGCATTTTCGTTCGATTCTCCACCAAAAGCAAAACAGACGCGAAAAAAAGTTCCGCTCGTGCGTGTGCTCGAGGTAACACAAAGCCTGCCTAGGAAAACCACCTGCGGCGGCGAATTCGGTTGCTCATCCCGGCAACGAAGAAAACCCGGGGTCGCGAGCGGCGTATTGATTCGCCTGCTCCGTCGTCGCCCCTGCGTTTTCCTCGCCACCGGAAAAGTCCCCCGGCAAAAACCTCCCTCGTCAAGTAAAAAAAAAACCACCCCTCGTCGCCAGGAAATGCCCCCCGGAAAAATCGCTCGGCGATTCTCCCATGGATTATTACGAGCCGCCGAGAGAGATTCTTAGCTCCCGAGTCGTCTTTATATATAGAATCGTAACGGCGGCAGCTCCAAGCGCTTAAATATAGACGAAATGCAACTCGCCCTGTCACCCAGCGAAAAAATCTCGGCTCTGAAAAAACGCCGATTTTCTCAACTCGCGACAAAATTTCTCCAAAAATCACGAACAATCGCATTAATGTAAACAAACGTACAAAAACCAAAACACGCGTATTTTTACGACAGAATTCAAAGAACCAAAATGGCCGCCATTTTTCACAGCTGATTCTAATTGCCTCGAAAAAACTAAACAGTCCTAAATTCCGCAATACATCGTGGTTCAATTTGCAAATTGATAAAAATATAAAATTTTTTGGGGGACTTTGGAAAAGAGGGGAAAACGTTTTTCTTATCCATGTATTCAATCAAGTCATGCAGCAGCAGCACCCTGAGCTCGGACGAAAAATCGAGCTGCAATCATATTCGGTGATTTTTCAACGGAAAACGACTTACTTTCCGAGTTCCTCCTTGAGGTCGTAGTTGTCACTGAACCGCGTGCAAGCCGCTTGGGCAGCCATACCGTAGAGCACCACCGTGAATAATTTAAGTTGCGCAACGCGCCGCGAGATACGACGTCGGCAAACTTGGCGGCTCAAATACGATCAATAAAGAGAGCGAGCCTCGAGCGACCGCGCTGTTCGACGCCGCCTCCTCAACGCTTTTTCCCTTTTTATCGTTCGCTGATTTCGACTTTTTGATTCACGGACGCAAAGGTTTTTCCGACTTTTCACGGGTTTTTATTCGCCACGGGGGAAGGTGGGGGCGGTGGAGTCGGGCTCGCGTTTTCCCGCAGTTTTCCCGGGGTGCCGAGTGTTTCCGACGCGCACGCACACTGACGCACTCTGCTCGCCGGCGAAAAGTCGACTGGTCGACTGACTCACGTAGTACCGGGTCGCGGCGGCGAATCCACGGGGGGGAGGAACTGCGCAGTCGAGCGACGCGGAAATCGACGCGCGTTGCCGGGGTTTGAATTTTCTTGGAAGGGGTGCGTGGTGTTTACTCCGCGGGGGGTTGGAGTGCACTGAAGCGGTCCCGCCGAGGGCGACCGGAAATCGACAATCGGACATCGGCGGCCATCTTGAATTGGGAGATGAAGAGCGGGTTGTTGGTTGATTTTTAAGGGTTGAATTTCATGCAATCCGGGTATCATGATGGCAGGATGATTTTGGATGACTTTTCAGCTACATGTCCACAAAAGATGTCCGTGCAGTAGTATGAGATGCACATACGATGTAGTGGCATAAAAGATGCAGATACTGGGGGATGGTCTGTTTTAAAATTTTTGGGAAGCTTTTTTTCAGAAAACACATCATTTTACAGATGTATAAAAAATAAACTTTTGTTCGTCAAAATGGAGCAACTTATATTATTTTTCAAATTTCGTCCAAAATTGTCAGTGACGAAATTAATTGCAGCGTCGACTTTTTTTTGTTTCAATTACTCTTACTTTTATATCATTGATTTTTTTTAGTTTATTCATTTTATATTAACTGACTCGTAATTGTTGATCGTGACAACATACAAGTTTGGATTGAAAACCTGGTACAATGAGGTGCATAAAATTTATTGTAATTTTATTGTTATCTTTTATTCTTACTGTTTACGTATTTCGTGACATGAATATATTTCGGATTAATCATTTACGCAAACATAAAAAACTACAATCTTCCGTACAAATGTTACGATACATATTTTTCATGGCTGACCTAAAATAGACCCACGCTACTTTAACTGATCAAACGATTACTGTTGACAAATAGACAAACAGTGATAAAACAATCAGGCCAGAAAAACGTAAATAAAAGCAAAAAAAATATATATATTTCTGTACCTCAATATTTCATGACTTATCTTTTAAACGTATAAATGTGTGCCACAGGCATTAAGAACAATGCGTCAATGGTCTTTTTTTACATGTCATTTGTCATATTACATATCGTCTACAATCTAAATGCACATTTTTTCTTATAAAAATACCGATCAATGATTAAAGTATTGTAAAAATCGATGAGCATGAGCAAAAACTTGAGAGATCTAAAAAATTACATGAAAAATGAATTTGTCGAAAACACAACATAAATTATTTGTCAAACATGAAACATAAATCAAGCATTTCTATCTGCAGACAACGAAAAACTATCACTACAATCAAAATTACCAGTCCCTCGCGCATTTTTTAAAACCGCTTTCAAAATACTGTTTTGAAAAAAGTTCTCGAGTTTTCATCTTCAAATACAAATTTCTACTTGCCGAATATCTTACCTTTGACTCATGATAAATCAAATTTTGTCAACTCAACGTTTTAGGTTTCAAAAACTGGAAGCATTATCGAAACGGTTTCGTAAAACTCGTGGGAGTCAATGTTATTCAATTATAAAAAACGATAAAAATTCATTATAGAGTACATTTAATGTCAACGTTAACGAGTTTTTCAAGTAAAAAAATGGAATGACGATGTCAGTGTCTACTCAACAGTGACGGATTTCGCAAGATTTCGGGGACAGTCGACGTTGCAGCCGCGCAAGACCGCGATGTGGAATGACAAAAGTTGCATGGGAATGACAGTGAGAATGCCTTGGAGGCAATCGACGGTTTTTGGCACTTCCAGAGCTTTTTCGGAGAAACTTTTCGTTTCTTCGTCGCCCTCTTCGCAGATCAAAATTGGCCGGCCGTCGCGGGCGGTCACTTGTTGCAGCGCGTTCATGCATTTCTGTACAGAAAAAAAGGAAAAGATGAAAATATTTTCCTGTTTTTGTAATTCAATTTATTTACAGAACATCATCTGTCATGTTTTTATTATTCGTAATTATAATCTACTGAAAAAAAGCATACATTGTAAACGGGATCTCTCACGACGATCATAATGACAGGCATCGAATCATCGACGAGCGCGAGAGGGCCATGTTTCAATTCCCCAGCCATAATTCCTTCGCTGTGCATGTAAGTCAGCTCTTTTACTTTCTGAAGAAATTTTTTCGTCATTAAAATTTGTTAGTTATGAGAATCGGAAATTTTCAAAATGAAACGTGAGTCGACATTTTTTTACTCTCGAGTCATTTTTATTTTCTAAGAAATTATCAATGTTCTGATTTTTTTAGAGGATTAATGAATTGTTCAAAGATTTGAATTGTTCAAAGATTTTGCAAAACTGGAAGTAATGTTGAGTAAATAAAAAACAAATCAATGTCAAGATTTGAAAATATCGATCATCATGACGTCAAAAATCTTACCAATGCACCTTCCATGCACGTCGCGAAATTGTACCCCCTTCCCATAATCAACAATGATTTGTACTGATGCAATGATTTCGCAAGTTCCTTCACCTTGTCGTCCAGTTTCAAAACCTCCCGAATTTGCTGTTCGAGTTTTTTCAATCCCTCAATAATCTACAAAATAAAACTTATCGTAAGTTCACTATATTCACAACTTTTTTAAAGACTACATTTTATAAAACAGTTAAAATGTACAGAACTGTTGGTCATTCCATACAAATTTAAAAAATTCTAGAATTACATTCTTTGGAGGTTTCCCTTCCACGGTCAAAACAAAAAATTATCGTCATTATAATTACTTCGATGCGACGAGTGCGCAAAGAAATTCTGTCCTCGCTCATAACAAGTGCGAACATGACGATGGAGATGAACTGGGAAGTGTAGGCTTTTGTACTGGCGACGCCGATTTCCGGGCCCGCGTTTATGTGAACTCCGCAATGGGACTCTCGGCAAATGCTGCTCCCGACAGTATTTGTAATCCCGATAATCAAGGCCCCGCGACTTTTGCAGTATCGCAATGCCATCAAAGTATCCGCGGTTTCGCCTGCAATTCAGTACGAATAAAATACTTGTTTGTTACGTCATAACACATCCCTAGTGACAGTAGTTTTTATAAAAACAGGCAAAATTTTTATAAAATCAGTGAATTATTTATAAAAATAAGTTTTTTTATCAGTTCGATTTTATAAAAGTTTTATACAATTTTCGATTTTTATAAAGTGGTTTTATGAAAACTTAGAAAAAAAAATTTTTTTATAAAATCTGTCAAAATTTTCATACAGTTAATCCGTTTTTTTATAAAAACAATTTTCTATTTCCATTGAAGTAAAAATTAATGTAAATCTCCAATTTTTCATAATGCAACGCGGAGGAAAAATTGGACCCACCAGATTGGGAAATGAAAAAACAAACGTCGTCTCTAAAAACGGGCGTGTTTCTGTCGAGGAAATCCGAAGCAAGCTCGACCGTGACCGGCAATTCCGTGAGCTCCTCCAAAAGTTGTCTCGTGGCAACGGCCGAATGATAGCTTGTTCCACAGCCAATCATCATCAACCTCCTGCACCGTTTTATCTCTGGAATGTAGTCCTAAACGAAAAAACCCAAACGTCAAAACATCTTTTTTATAAACACATAAAAAACGTCTCTTTCAACCCTGAAAAATTTTGTACGTGCAGAAATCTTCACTCAAACAAAAACAAAAAAAAGCATGACCTCTGAATTTCGTTGAATTTGATCGAACTTCTGATAAATAAATAAATTAAAGTCATGACATAAAAATAAATAAAGAAAGTAAATGATGAATAGTCATGACCTCTAAATTTTTTTAATTTAATTGATATTTTTTGTACTTGCAGTCCAAAAAATGTTTATCATTTGTAATGTTTTACTTTAATACAATTTTCAAGCGTTCTTAAGATTCATCAGCATTTTCGAGTATTTATAAAAATTCAGCACAATTCTAATTATTTCCGAAAATTTTCAAACATTCACATTTATGAATTTTACACAATGTTTGTCCATAAATTTGAATAACTACAAAAAATGCACCAAAATGTTCATTCATCGTCGACAACTTTTTCAAACTGCAATATTTGCGCTTGTACAAAAAACTTCCATAATTTAAAAACGTTTATTTTTATCACTGAGTTGTTGATTCACAGAAAAATCCATGTTTTTCGATGTTTCAAGTCAGTTTTTGTTTTAATTAGCAATTAAAATGTTTTTTGCGAGAAAAAAATCCACCGAGCCGGGAATCGAACCCAGGACCTCCCAATTTCAGAGCACTCGACATGAAATTGTGAGGTCCTGGGTTCGATTCCCGGCTCGGTAGATTTTTTTCTCGCAACAAACATTTTAATTGCTAATTAAAACAAAAACTGCTGGGAACATCGAAAAACATGAATTTTTCTTTCCATAATTTAATTTAACTACCACTAAAAAATTCAAGTTTCCAATTAAAATGAAAAAAAGTACTTTTATTCCTCCAAGAGTCACAGAATTGTCCTGGAAATTGAGACGACCTCTCATGGTGTTGACTACGGACTCAGGTTGCTCGAAAATTTCCTTCTGCATAAAGTACTCGTAATTTCCCTTCATGATTTGCTGGATCTCCATTTTCAAGGTCGTGATTTCACGAGCATGGGGATCGTCCGTGCATTTTCGCAGACGATGGATGCTCAAGGCACCATCTTTCACAGCTGCTACATCGTCGTCCTGAACGAATACAAAGTCATCAGGCAAGTTCACAAAATAACGAGTCATCAAATCCATCATTCATCAGTTCCCCAAATCACCTCGAGGAAAATGACGCGGTTCGTGTGCTCGATGACCGCGCTTGCATCAGATGCGAAGAAATATTCGACTTTTTTTTCCTCCAAAGGCTGGAATTCGGAAGTGCTGTCGTTCCTCGGGATCATGGGAAATTCGGTGTTATGGGGATAAGGCCTATGCTCTAATAAATAGAAAAAAGTTTTTTTTTCGCATAAATATCGAGTTTCGATGTATATTCTCGAATTTTCATTGTGAATTCAAACACCTCCACCATGAAGAGCTTTTAGAATTGATGCACTGATTAAAAAAAAAAAATTCCAATAATTTTGGAAATACCCACCGAAATTCGATCGTGCATGTGTCAGAAAGCAAAAAATAGAAGCTGTTGCAGATCACGAACACATAAATGCATAGAAAATCACACTGGATATGAATGCATGTGAAAAAGACAGAAAAACTCAAGGTTAAGCATCCCATAGTAACATAAAAACGTAAAATAATACCTTGAATCTGTGGTTCACCTTCGGCAGAAATTGGGAGATTCGGAAAGAAGTAGATGAAGAAGAAAAAGAAGGAGAACGAAAAGAAAGGAAACACGAAATTAGTTTATGAGGCATGCTGTGGTTTTTCGAAAATGCAAAAAATTTACAGCCATGAAAAATTCGAAAGACGGAAAAGTTTTTTGAAAATGATTGTTCCATTCCATATTGATTTTGGTGAATAACACGCATTCTCGAAAAATCTGTTGAAAAAAGTTAGAAATCGTGAAATCAAAAAGGAAATTAAAAATTGGATCATGAAATTCGAAAATTATGAGCTCGAAAGCATTAATTAATTAAATCAATTAATTTTGGTACAATTGGAAAGACAAAATTAAATTGTTAATGAAGTTGAAATTAAAAATGAAGAATTCGAAAGCATTAATTAATTTAATCAATCAGTCTTAAAATAATTGAAAAGTAAAAACGTACATTCTTTGAATTAAATTATAAAATCGAAATTAAAAATGATGAACTCTAAAGCATTAATTAAGTAAATTAATTAGTCATAAAATAATTGATAAGCCAAAACGATGTAAAATGAAAAAATGACGAAAATTTTCAGCAAATTAATGATCTTGTACCTTTATTCGCGCGTGGAACGGCGTCTATTGGTTGACGAACCAGGCGAATTTCATGCAAAAAAAGAACATTCATGTAATAAGACAAAACACAGAGACGGAATGAAAAAAAAAAAATGTTTCCTTGTTATTACACATTGGTGGAGAACAAAAATCCGAAATAGATTATTTCCATTAATTAAATAACAAATATCATGCATTTGACAAAAAATTTCCCAAATGCATTCAACAAATTTTCCGTTCCACTTTGTTCGCATGCCAAACGACTGACTTTGTGTTTTGATTTTTTCTTCCGAGTGGACACAAATTTTGCATGCACAAAAAAGGAAATTTTGGAAAAAAGGATGTGTCGACAATTTTTGAATGGGAAAAGAAATAAACGAAAAGAAAGAAAATTCAAAAGTATAAAAAGAATGAACGAAAATTTAAAGAGTATTGGAATAACAAATATAAATACATATAAAAAAAAGTGTAAGCTCGGAAAATATTGAAAAATTTTCAAAAAATAGGAAAGAAGGATGAAAAATGATTGAAAGGAACAAAAAAAATAATTTCAATTGTAAGTTTTTGAATTCATAAATACAAAATTTTCAAATATTATAAATAAAAATAATAGAACCCTGAATTTTTGTATTTTTGAAAATATTTTATTCCAATTTTCGAAGTGACTTAATTCGAAATGTTCATTTCAAAAATTCGAATCCTGCACTTTTCGTATTTTCGAAAATACTTTATTTAAATTTCAAGTGTTACGAAATTCGAAGTATACACCAAAAAAGTGAAAAAAATTCGAATCCTGCAATTTTCGTACTTTCAAAAATACTTCATTTCAATTTTCAAAGTTACGAAATTCGTAACGTTCACCCCAAAAACAAAAAATTCGAATCCTGCAATTTTTGTACTCTTCAAAATATACTTCATTTAAAATTTCAGAGTTACAAAATTTGACATTTTTAGAACAATATAAAAATACAATAAATGCCTAATTTGCCGCCAACAGAACAAAAAAAAAGTTTTGTCAAACCGTCAATTTTCAATCAACAAAAATCTGAAAAGATTAAAATAAAAATTCCTCAAAAATTCCAATCTCCACTCGAAATTCAACCAAACTGATAAAATAACCAACTAATCAATAAAACATAAAAACAAAAGAAAAAAAATAAAAAAACAGTAAAACCACTACCGATACAAACTCAAACGCCGATAAATAAACAATAAAAAATCATCAAAGCAAAACACAAAACCACACACAAAAACTTCATCAATCGAATAAAATCAGCTCAATACTTGTCAAAGCTACAAAAAACGAAGCAAATAATTACAAAACAATCATTAAACACCCAAAATACAATCAAAATCGTTGACGATTTCGCGGTGCTCACCTTTGCCGTACAAAATTGGCACATGATCGGTAGCCAAGCGCCTCTTGGTTTTGATGCCGACGAGGAGCGGCGATCCCCTTCTAGTCACGACGCACTCGAACGGGAAATGTTTGCTCTTTAAACAAAGAGCAAAAGCGCCCTCCTGCAAAACGGCGAACGCATAATGTAACTTTCGTCGAGAATTTCATCGTTTTTTATTCGTCGACGATTTTTCCGAGCGACTTACGAGTTGTTGGACAACTTGCTCGACGAGTTCGCGGAAGGAGTCGTTCGGGTGCTGCAGCCACAAATGATGGATCAGCTTCGCGATCACTTCCGTGTCCGTGTCGCTTTCGAAGGCGTAGCCCCTTTGTTCCAACAGCGTTTTCAACTCCTTGTAATTGGTGATTATTCCTGCGAATTTTATTTGCCGTTTCGCGAGATTAGAGACAACGAATTACAGTGTTCATTTATTTGGATTGTTTATTCCATGGTTTGGATAAAGACGAATGATGAGGAAAATGATACAAGAAAATTTTGTAG
This sequence comes from Platygaster equestris, assembly GCA_030522785.1. Classification (NCBI taxonomy): domain Eukaryota; kingdom Metazoa; phylum Arthropoda; class Insecta; order Hymenoptera; family Platygastridae; genus Platygaster; species Platygaster equestris. Next base: position 26,667 of record JAPYZK010004744.1, read on the forward strand.
AGGTGAAAAACAGACTCGAATTATGCAAATTCATGAAAAAAGCCATCAATTTTGGACTCTATAATTTAAGGATATTTTTTCTGATAAATAAAACTGTATTTTGTACGAAACAAATTTTTAATTTTTTATCACTGATTTTTGATGACTGACAAATGACTGGAATATACACAAATGACCAAAGATTCAAGAAATTGTTGTATTTATTTATGTACGAGAGATAGAAAACAGACTCGAATTATGCAAATTCATGAAAAGAAACCATCAATTTTGGATTCTATAATTGGAGAATATTTTTTCTGATTGTACTAAACAAATTTGAGTATTTCTATCACTGACTTTTGATGACTGATAAATGACTGGAATGTACACAGATGACCAAGCAAAATATTCAATAAATTGTTGTATTTATTAATGTATGAGAGATAGAAAACAGACTCGAATTATGCAAATTCATAAAAAAAAGCCATCAATTTTGAATTCTATCATTGGAGAATATTTTTTCTGATTAATAAAATAATATTTTTTTCTCAACAAATTTCGAATTTTTCCATCACTGATTTTTGATGACTGATAAATGACTGGAATATACACAAATGACCAAAGATTCAAGAAATTGTTGTATTTATTAATGTATGAGAGATGGAAAACAGACTCAAATTATGAAAATGTTCAAAATTAATACTGAGAATGATTTTTAATGATGAATTGAGAATGATTTTTAATGATGAATTAATTATTAAACATTTTTGATTTTCTACTCAAAAAAATTGCGTTTTCTACTGAAAAAAGCGTTTTTTATTAATGCGAATTTATTTCAACGTTTTTTTTTCTACCACCGATTTTTAATCATTTTTGGTGATTAAAAATGACTTGAATAAACACAAAGGACCAAAAAAGACAGAAGATAATTTTAGATTGATCAATGTTGGAGGGATTTCAAACAGACACAAATTATGCAATTTTTAATGTCATTAATTTTTAATCTCATCATTGGTGAATATTTTGTCCTATCAAAAAAGTTGTATTTTCTACTTTAAAAAAATCATTTTCTATCAATTCGAATTTATCTATATTTTTCTACTACTTTAACAACTGATAAATGACTCGAATAAAGACAATTTATTAAAAAAAGATTCAAGAAAATGTTGTATTGATTGTTGTCTGCGGGATAAAAAACAGACTCAAATTACGAAAATTTCAAAAGCAGTCATTACTTTTGAATCACATAATAAGTAAACATTTTTACTATCAAAAAAATTGTGTTTTCGAGTAAAAAATTCATTTTCTATCAATCTGAATTCAATCATTTCAATTTTTCTACCACTGATTCTTAATGACTGATCAGTAACTTGAATAAACAAAAATTACAAGAAAAAAAAGATTCAAGAAAATTTTGTACTGATCGAAGTCTCAGGACTCAAATTATGAAAATTCCCAACTAAGTCATCAAAGAATATGTTTTTCCAACCAAAAAATTATGTTTTCCACTAACAAATAATTTCCCATAAATTCGAATTCATTTTAATTTTTCTGACATCAATTTTTAATACTGATAAATGTCTTTTATAAACAAAAGTGACTAGAAACAACATTCTGGAATTTCTAAACCAAGTCATCAATTTTAAATCCAATCACTGGTAAATATTTTTTCCAGTCAAAAAAATTATGTTCCCTATTAAAAAAAATAATAATAATAATAATTTTTCATCATTCCAAATTCATTCAAACCTTTCTACCACTGATTTCTCCTTCATTTCGTCCTTCAAAAATTGTTTATAATTACCATTGTGGACAACAATGAAAGAATGGTCAACATCAGAACGCTGAGGATGAGCATTCAATTCTGACGGGCAACCATGAGTGGCCCATCGAGTATGAGCAATTCCAACGTGACTTTCCGAGGTCACATCGAAATCCAAATCTAGACCTAAAAAATACAATTATACTAACAAAAAATTCAAAAAGTAACCAAGAAATACGAAAATATAAAACCGAAAACAAAAAAAAAATACGAAATACATCGTACAATGGAAAATTTCGTCCTCGAGGGCTTTGACCTTTCCTTGTTTCTTGATAATGCACGTGTCTTTTCCGTTCGGGCAATCAAGACCGACGCCTGAAAAATGCAAGTAAAAAACATTCATTTTTGCCTTTCATTATAACGGGCCCAAGATTTTTTTCCACTTCTAGCTATACAGATTATTCCGTAAAAAAAAATAATAAAAGTTCGAAATGAAAAAAGTTACGAAAAATCGAAAGGAAAAATCATTACGAAAATAAATTACAATTGACAACTGAAAAAAGAAATTGGGAATTCAATTCTTGAGCTTTCAGAGAGCGGAATCGATGTTTTTTTACCAGCGGAATCATATCCTCGATATTCCAATCTTTTGAGCCCGCCCACGAGCAGCTCCAAAATTTCCCTTCTGGATTTGGGTGTCAAAAAATTGAGGTACGCGAATATTCCTATAAATTGTAAAAGTTATTTCAGATTTTGTGTGATTTTTTGTAAAAATTGAAAATGATAGAAAACGAGGATTTTTTGAATAGTTCGATTATCATGAGGTTTTCAAAATTACTAATTATTAATGTTCGGAAATTAATCTTTTTTTTCTCAGTTTGTTTCAAGCCTCTCTACATTTTCTCCCTTCATTTTCCACGTAATTCTCCAAAATTCCCTTCTGGATTTGGGTGTCAAAAAATTGAGGTACGCGAATGTTCCTGTAAATTGTAAGTTATTTCAAATTTTGTGTGATTTTTCGTAAAAATTGAAAATCATAGGAATCGAAGATTTTTTAAAATAATTTAATTATTATGGGGTTTTTTAATTATTAATTATTAATGTTCGGGAATTAATCCTTTCTTTCAGTTTGTTTCAAGTCTCTCTATATTTTCTCCCCTCATTTCCCACGTAATTTTCAGGAAAAACTTTCGATAAAACATCGAAAAATTAAAAGTGGTAAAAATCACAATTCATTCGATCGAACGATAACGCCGCTCAGTTAAATGTCACGACGTTCTCTTGGGCCGATCAAGTCATAATAAACTTTCTCTCGAATTCAATGAAAGTTCAAACGTCGAAAAATAGTGTAAGTATGTAGTAATCACTCATTAATGACAAAGAAGTTACGATAAAATGAATAAGAAATAAAATAATTGCGGTAAAAGAACGTAGGAAAAATAATTAAGAAATCGTGACAGATTTCGTAATTGATTGCAAAATAATAAATAAGAAATGCGATAAGTAAAAGAAAATACGATAAAATAAAAACGTGGGAAAAACTGACAAGCTTTTCTGTTATTTCTTCCAGCTTAGAATATTTTATCAGTTCTAATCGGATCGATAACGTGGAAACTGCAGTGTTACGTTTTTACGTATTCGTTTGAGGACACTCAGGGAAACATTGTTTGTTTAGACGAAGACGTTTATTTAGGGTCAACATTTTGGATTTGTTTCACTGCGTTTTGCTTGTGCAATACCTTTCGAAATTACAAGTTGTTTGAAAACGAAGAAAATGGTTTTGTATAATTTTACGACTTTTGTAGAATGTAGCACAGCAAAATAAAACTTCTTGTCAAATCTATGCCTTTCCGTTAATTATATTTCGAACAGAAAAATTGTTCATAGTTTCGCTTTTTTTTTTTTTTTTTTTTTTTTTTTTTTTTTTTTTTTTTTTTTTTTTTTTTTTTTTTTTTTTTTTTTTTTTTTTTTTTTTTTTTTTTTTTTTTTTAATAAATATCAAGTATTAAAATATTTTAATTGAAATGATGACATAAATAGCAAAAATAAGAGTAGAATAAAAAGATACGATAGAAATTAGCAATAAGAACACAGAAATTTGAATATTCAATATGTAAAACACACACAAAATCTGTTTGAAAAAAAGAGAAAGCTCAACGTCTGAGATTTCTCGATCGAAAAATTGCCAGCGATATATTTCTTGAAAATATAAATGTATAAGAAAAAAAAAAAAAAAATACATCGATGAAAGTCAAATTTTTAAAAGCTCATGACTTTTGCCCTAAAAAATTCGATTTAAATAAACTTGGAAGTGAATTAAAATTTCTAAACTTGCTTTTGCTTGAAAACATCAGCTTCTGAAACCTACGTTTTCTATAACTTGATTAATGTTCGGGGAAAGCTCGTTTTTAAGATTATCACATATTTACCAGGTGAAACGAGATTTCAAGACTTCAACTTATATCAAAATATTATGGTTTTATGGAATTTTCACTTGTTACGTCTATTTCCGAGGCTATTGGTGATTTATAAATGTTAAATTTGACGCTAAAACATGAAAAAAAGATCATCAATTGAAAAATACTAACAAAAAGTATAAAATTCGAAAATTTCGTTTTTTATCAGACGATAATAATTATTGGAAAAAATCATTTTATAAGTAACTGAAAATGGAATTTGCATTTTATTCCCTTCAAGTTTTTATTCAATTTTCAGGGAATTTTTATGATTCAATTAATGTCATCTCAATGACTAACATCAAATACGACTCATATATGTACTTAAATTTAATAAAATAATGAATAATAATACTAAAAACAATAAATTATCACAGTAAAAACAAGAAACGAATAAAAAATTTTCATAAGTTCGAATTTTTAAACTTTTGAAATTCACATTTAGTAATTTGAAAAACAAAATCATAAATTTAACACTTCTAAATGAAAAAATAAATAAATAAAAAATGAAATAGAATCAAATTTTAAAAAATAAGTAAAAAAATAAAATTTGATTTCAAAATTAATTAATTTAAAGATTTTCCAAGAATTTACAATACATACCAACATTTACAAATCCACTTAAACATGAAACTAAAAATTCCGAATTTTAAACTCGAAAAAATAACGTTGACGACTCAAAAATATTTCAATTCATTCATATTTCAATTTTTCGAACGCTGCACTAAAAACACGGAGAAAAAAAATATTTCAACATTTCTCCTCTTCATAATAATAACGGTCGTAAAAAAATAAAAATGCACCGACATGTATTATTATAATCGACCCAACTCGCCAAGTCAAATGAAAAAATGCCCGTGAAAGTTCCAATAACCGTAAACCGGAGTTTTCGGTGAAAGTAAACAGGAATGTTCGACAACGTTGAGATCAAACATTTTCGAAAACCCCGTGACAGAAATATAACAAAAGATAAAAAGCAATCACTGAAAACGTAAGGACAATCGTTACAAACAATATGTAATGCACCGAGAAAACAGATCTCGATATATATTTGTCAATAAAACTCAAATTGCATGCAAATTTCGAATTTTAATGCCGGAAAGACTCATGCGAATATTGTTTTTAAAAAGTGTCAATACTTACCGCACATGTTGGATCGTTGGCACTTGCTGTCAAAAAATAATGCTCGACGAATGTAGGAAACTATCGTGACGTGAACCACGTACAAATCGCGCACTTCTGACTCACGGCAGAGCGTTCGCACTCTTTTTATTGCTTTCCCTTTCCATTTCTGATAGAAATTGCGCTACGTGTATGCAGTATGTACCCGTTTTTTTCGTTTTTCAATGTTGTCAAATTCGACCGGATTCTTCATGCCGGGTGCTTTTTGAGCTTTTCGGCACCCTTTTTCTTTATTATTGAAAAGCTCTTGTGTTATTGCCATCTTTGTTTGTTGCATTGAAGTGGAGGGCAATAGACAAGGACGAGAAGATAAACAAAGAACTTGGTGGGTGCGCTGTTTTGACTACGGTGGTACGATGTGGTGGCGCGGGAAATTCGAATATTCAAATTTCGGTGGATAATGTGGTGGCGCGGAAAATTTGAATTAGCAGTATTAGCACATCGATGTCAAATTACGATCTTTCAAGTAATTCAGTTATTAACGATTTTGGACGTTTTGAACAGTTTTTTAATATTTCACATTTGCTTGAGTGATCTTTAATGCATTTTTGAAGATCATTCAAAATTGTTGCC
>JAPYZK010004745.1:0-12074 GCA_030522785.1 Platygaster equestris
TTTCAAAACTTCGAAAATTCCAAAACTTGACAACTATTAAACTTCGAAATCTTAAAAAAATTTCAAATCCTATAAAATATTCAAGAAATAAAATTTCCAAAAGTTCTAAAACGTCCAAAAGCTCAGAACTTTACAATAATCCTCAAAAATTCCAGAACTTGAAAATTTCTCAAAGCTGAAGAAGTTTTTCAGAAACACCTAAATTTTGAAAATTCCGAAAATTCAAAAACTTAATAAGTTCAAAGTTTCCAAATTTCATGAAATTCTCGAAACTTTAAATTTCTCAAACTTTGAAAACTTCAAAAATCCCAAAACTTCACAACTTCGTAACCGCAAAATTCGAAAAAACGTCAAAACTCATCCAAATCCCATACCTGAATAAATAAAAGTAACCTGAACTGACAGGATTCTCGTTAACACATTTAAAACCTTTCGAAGATATTTTCTCGAAGTTCACAACAATTGATCCACGTAAACATAATTAATTGTCAGCGTAACCTCTAACTATAATTTTCCAAAACTCATGGGTACGAATGAGTTCAAGTATGAGCGATGTTCTAGTAACATAGTTGGCCACAACGTTCATTATTTCCGGCACGAGGAGTTAAACAGAGCTTCGCGAGGTTTAATTTTTCTGCGCACATTCGGAACGATCGAGATAGCAATATCATCGTGGGAAACGTGCGTGACGCCGCGGAACAGTTATGCCAAAAAGTCGCTCCTTCCATAATCGCTCGGAATACGAGTTTCGCGATTTCCTGCTGCCCTCAACTCAATATTTCACTGTAATATTGAGATATATACTGTGATTCTGAATAACGAAACTGTAAAACTGCGAATTGCTGGATGGGCCAAAACACGACAAAATTAAGAAAAAATGTTGACTACAAAAATTGATTCAGTTCGTTGGAATTTAATATTGATAGAAAATTGAATTTCATTCTGAAATTTTCTAAATAAAAAAATTTAGAACACTCGGAAATTCAAAAGTAATAGAAACATCGTGAAATAAGTGCGATCTTATTATTTTAATACATTATTTTTGATGTTTTTATTTGAAGTTATTATAATTTCGAATTAATTATAATTGCGAATTTTATGAGCTAATGTAAAAAAGGCGTTTGCCCGTGCGTTGTTGAAATAAATAAATAACATCTCCGAAATTATTGTTCGAAATTCTAGAACTTTCAAAATCTCCGAAGTTTTAGAAATATCAAAAATTCAAATCTGCCGAAATTTCGCAACTCCGAAAGATTAAGCTTTTGGATAGTTCTAAATTCATCGAAATTCGATAAAACTCCAAAATCTCAAAATTTGGAAAATTTAGACATTTCGGAATTTTAATGCTCCAGAACTTTGGAAATTCGAAAACTTGACAACTTTCAAAATTCGAAATCCTTCAGAAATTGAAAATCTTATGAAATATCACAGATTGGCAACTACGCAACTGTCTTTTTCTCACTCACAGGAGCAGTCGTTTGGTGACAGAGAAAAAAAAATAGTATCGCTCACACCTATGAAATATTAAAAACATCAAATATCCAAAACTTCCGAAACTTCAAAAAACCTAAAACTTCATAATTCTTCAAAATTACAGAACTTCTGAAACTTCCCAAGCTTCAGAAAATTGGAAACTCCACAAATTCCAATACTTCGTCATAACTTAAAAACTCTAAAATGATTTCAAACTTGCAAATTTATCCAAATCCGTCGTAACTTCAAAACGCCGAAAGTTCAAAACTTTTCAAACTCCTATTCTTAAAAATTTAAAAAGTTCCAAAATTTTACAACGTGGAAAATTTTTGAAATTTGATTTCATTGATTATAGGATGACTCAAAATTAAAATTTCCTGAATTTAAAATAATTGAAACATTGCAAAAACTCTAAAAATTCTCAAATTTAACGAAAAAAACTACTGAACCTAAAAAAATCAGCCCAAAGCATCAGTGAAAGAAAATCAATGAATTTTTACTGTTTCTTAGCAGATGATTCATCTAGAAACAGAAAAATCTCACTTTAATTCAGTAAAAAAAAAAAAAAAAAAAAAACTAAAAATCTCATTAATGGTGGTTTCCTTTGGGGAAAAAGCACATCTTCACTTTTTTGGTCTTCTTGAAATGTGATTTTTTTAAATGATTTTTTAAAAGATAAATATCGAATGTAAGTATAAAAATGTTATATATTTGCTTGTTAGATTAGATTATAAAAAGAATAATGTAATACCACACGAGCATAAAACTGTGTTCTAGTAAAAAAAACCAATAATTAATTAACTGATAATCCCTACGAAAAATTTTCAAAATTATTTATCAGTCACAAACTGAACCGTACTCGAACATTAATCATATCGCCCACTTATTTTTTTGCAGATATAAATACTTACGATAGATAAAAAGTAAGGTAATCTAAGAGATACGACGAGATAACCAAATTCCATAGTTTCCTATTCCTGAAAATTCCCCAATCGGAGGAAAAATTCTTCCCCTGTGCATTAATCGATATTCTCCAAAAATTAAAAATCCCAAAATTATTTCGGAAATTTCGAAATTTCTTGGCTTTGAAAATTCTAAAATTTTCAAAACGTAAAAATGTCGAAGTTTCAGGAAATCTGAAAACTCTAAAAACTTCTAAACTTCAAAATTGTTCGAAATTCTAAAAAACTTCCAAATTTCCGAAACTCCTATAACTTCAGAAATTCACGATCTTTCTGAAGTCCAGAACTTCAAAAATGTCCAAAGCTTCCAAAATTCCGAAATTCCACAACTTCAAAATGTTCCAAACTCGAATATCCATGAAAATTGGTCAACAATTAAAAACTGAAAAATTAGGAAAATTGAAAAAATTGTCGTATTTGCATATTTAAAATTCTCCAAAACTTAGAAAATTCTAATATTTCAAGAACTTTGAAAATTCCGTGATTCAAAAACTATATAATTCAACAATTCTTCAATATTCTCCAAATCTTTACAATTTCTAAATTCTCAAAACTTCCAAAAAATACACGAGTAGCAAAATTTGGAAAATTTTGAAACTTCTAGGATTTTCAAATTCGGAATTCTTCGAAACTCTGAACATTTCGGAATTTCTAGAATTCTAAAATTTCTAAAAACTTCTGAACTTCAAAATCCTTCGAAAGTCTCAAAAACTTCTAAATTTCCGAACCTCTTATAACTTTAGAAATTCACTATTCTTCGAAACTCCAGAACTCCCAAAATTCCCAAATCTTCCAAAATTCCACAAACTTCGAACTTCAAAATGTTTCCAAACTCCAACATCCACAAAAATTGGTCGATAATCAAAAACTGCAAAAATACGAAAATTGAGAATTCAACAAATTACCGAATTCGTAAAATTTCGGGTTACACAATGAAATTTTTCAACTTTTGGAAAGTTTTGAAATTCCGAAGTCTACAAGTCTCTCAATTTTCCCAATTTTGCAATTTTCAATTCAAAAGTAATTCACTATTCAATTCCAAAAGTCTTCAATATTCTCAAAACCTTCACAATTCCTAAATTCCCAAGTAGCAAAACTATTAACCAGTGGAATTCCACTGAAATAGATCGAAAAATGCATGAAAACATTCAAATCCACTTGAACTCTTCACACAGTCATAACAGCGAACGTAACAGATTCAGTGTAATTCCCCAAATCCACGGGGAAAGCAGTGGTCCCCGTCCACTATTAAAATCAGTGTACCTTGCCCAAATTAAGCGAGAGACGTCTCATGATCGAGGAGAAGCTCCTCCGCGGTGGCGGCATGCAAAATAAATTCCACTATCACTACCACTCGAGTTCGCGACCGAAAACCGACTTAGGAGCACATGGGAAGGTGCGGGGCGCACCTGCTGCAGCGGACTTGAGGCCCCGAGAGTCGCGCGCGATCGGCACTGCTCGGCACCGACTCCGTTCGGTAAGACCGTCGCCGACACGACTGTGTCCCAAGCATGACTTACCGAACGGACTCACTCTGCCTACTCTACTTCGCGCGAGTCACTCGCCTGACTGGTGCCCAGAGTTACAACCGTGTAAATGCCGCACAATCTAACGCGCTCGACCCGGGGGACCATGGTACAACGCCACTTTTCTGCGATTTTGATCGAAAATAACGCGCGCTCAGCAAGGACGTAGAAAGAAATTTCGTCCGGGGTGGGGCGGGCGGGGGGGGGGGGGGGTTATTCGAAATTATTCAACAAGGTCAAAAAGGGGGGTTTTGTTTGAGAATTATAAAAATTCTCTCAATATTAAGAATTTTTAAGTGTTTTTAGAATCTCTGAAATTTCGAGAATTTTTGAAATTCTTAAAATTGTCGAAATTCTCTAGACTTTTGGAAATTTCAAAATACTTCAAACTTTGAAATTCTTCAAAATATTCGAATTTTGAAATATGGCAAAAATGTTCCAACGAAACAAAAGTTACTCGAAATTTTAGAAATTCGTGAAATTTTGAAAATTTCAAGAATTATGAAAACTGCCTTTATTTTCGAGATTTTCGTAATTCTTATGAATATCGTAAATTTTTGGATCTTTATGGAATCTCTGGAATTTATAAAATTATTGAAATTCATAAATTGTCAAAATTTTCTATACTTTTGGAATTCTCAAAATACTTCAAACTTTGAAAATTCGCAAAGTTGTTGAAAATCTTGGAATGTTTGAAGTGTTGAAAATTATCAAGTTTCTCAAAGTTTCGGAAATTCGTGAATTTTTCAGAATTACAATAATTATGGAAGTACTGTGGATTCCGAGAATTTTAAAAACTTTTTTGAACCTCTGCAATTTCCAGAATTTTCGGAATTCTTACAATTTTAAAAATTCCAAAAAGTTGAAGAATTTTGTAAATCCTCCAAACTTTGAAATTTTGCAAAATAGTCGAAAATCTTGAAATATATTAGAAATGTTCCAACTGAACAAAAGTTTCTTGAAATTTCAAGAATTATGAAAACTGCTTTCATTCTCAAGATATTCTTAACTTTTATGAATATCTGAAATTTCAAGAATTATGAAAACTGCTTTTATTCTCAAGATATTCTTAACTTTTATAAATATCTGAAATTTTTTCTGGAATTGTGAAAATTTTCAAAATACCAAAAACTTTCCAAATTCTCTGAATTGTTGAAAATCTCGAAATGTTACAAATTATTAAGTTTCTCGAAATGTAAAGAATTCGTAAAATTTTGGTGATTTCAAGAATGATGAAAATTCCCTAAATTCTCAAAATTTTTGAATCTTTTTGAAATCTCTGAAATTTCTAAAATGTTTGAAATTCTCAAAATTTTCAAAATTCTCTAGACTTTTGGAATTCTCAAAATACTTTAAAACTTTAAAAATTGGCGAAATGACTGAAAATCTTGAAATGTTCAAAGTGTTGAAAATTATCAAGTTTCTCAAAGTTTCAGAAATTCGTGAAATTTTTGGAATTACAATAATTATAGAAGTATTGTGAATTTTGAGAATTCTCAAAAAATTTTCAAATCTCTGAAATTTCCGAAATTTTCGAAATTCTGGAAATTTCAAAAATTCCAAAAAGTTAAAGAATTTCGTAAATCCTCCAAACTTCGAAATTTTTCGAAATAGTCGAAAATCTTGAAATATACTAGAAATGTTTCAACTGAACAAAAGTTTCTCGAAATTTTATAAATTCGTAAAATTTTCAGAATTTCAAGAATTATAAAACTGCCTCAATTCTCAAGATTTTCCTAACTTTTTTCAATCTCTGAAATTTCCTTTAAAATTCTGAAAATTTCCAAAATACCAATAACTTCCGAAATTCTCCAAATTGTCGAAAATCTCAAAATGTTCCGAATAATCATCAAGTTCCTCGAAATGTGAAGAATTCGTAAAATTTTCGTAACTCCATGAATTATGAAAATATCGTAAGTTCTCAAAACCTTTGAAACTCTCAAATTCAAATTCACATTCCCTAGTTTCCAAACGCACACTGAACTTTTTCAATCCACATTCAAACTCGCAAACTCCCCAAATTCAACCTTTTCCAGCCATCAATTACGTCCAAAACGAACGACGAAGCAAGATTCTTCACATTCACCGAGACTTTTTCAATATTTCGACACGCTTTTCCGTTTCTAAATCAGTCCTAACACGATTACTCAATCCAGAATCAACCTCCCTCCTTTTTTTACGCATTCGAACAAATTCGCGGCCCGCTGCAACCGCGAGTGATCCGGTTGAACGAGTTATCGATAAAGAATAGGAGAGAGAGCAAAAGCGAAGAAGAGCCAAGCGGCATTCCTGAAGGCTCAACCCGAAGAGCAAAAAATAACTCACGCGAAACCACAAAAGCCATTTTTTCGACTCACAAAAGATAATCATTACGAAAGTCATCACATATTCCGAATGACATACATTTTTTTCCGACTTCACATACTGAACTACGCAACTGTCCTTTTCTCTCTCACGAGAGCAGACGTTTGGCGAGAGAGAGAGAGAGAGAGAGAGAAAACAACAGATCGTTCTGCGTGCTACGTATTCTTGAACACTTGCGCAACGCAATTGTTGCTTCAGCAAAAAATACGAACTTTCCTGGAATATACCTATTTTATAACCCAGAAAATTTGCATAATTATAATTGAACGGGGCAAAAAGTCTGACGCGGATGCAAATTTCATGGTTGACATTAAATTGTTCGATAAATCAAAATAAGAATTTAAAAACTGCAATTCCCTCGAAAAATAACGTTGAGAAACGAACCCAATATGAACGGCACTTAGCACCTTTTGAATAATTTACATTGAAAAAGCATAGTTTTAATTTCGAAACAAGATTTACATTCGATTCTGCATTTATCACCGTTGACTGACCGCCGCGAATTTTTTTATCGATGAACTTTGATTGGTTTTGCGGTGGCTGCAGGATTTCTATTCTTCCGCGAGACAGGAAATTCGCGAGTAAAAAGAGACTTCGCGTACCTGCGGCTGCGGTTTTTCCTTCGGCCGGCCTTGACCGATGAATCGAAAGTGTTTCTCTTCATTGCCACTGAACGAAATCGAATCATGCGTGGACCTATTTACTGGTGCGTGCCGGGGAAATAGAGACGTTTCGAAATGCGCGTCGAGGTCGAGTGAGGACGACTCTGGAGGATTTTTGGCTGTTAGAAATAATTCTGAATTACGAAAAGTTATGACATTTGGGAGCTTTGAAACTGACAAATTTTCTTAACTTCCAGAACTTTGGGAATGCATTGTTCTTCGGCATTCCGGAACTCCCAAAATTTCTGAAACTTCTTAATTATGAAACTTCAAGTTGTGTCGAATTTCAACATTTACGAAAATTCGTCAACACTTGAAAATCCAAAAGTATGGAAATTTAGAAGTTTTTAGGCTTCGAAAATTAGAAATTATTCGAAACTGCGTCAGTTTCGATGTTCTGAAAAATTATGAAATTCGGAAACTTAAAAACTTTTCAACCTTACAAATTTTTCTTTTAAACCTTCAAAATTTAAAACTTTCAAAACTTCGAAAATTCACGACACCTCGAAACCCAAAAAATTTTAGAACTTTATAATTCGTCAAAATTACATATTTTTCAAAATTTCTGAAGCTTTGAAAATTCCAAAACTACGAAAATCGCGAAATTCCACAACTTGAAAACTTCAAAATGTTTTTAAACTCCAACATCCATAAAGATTAGTAAATTATTCAACATCCATAAAGATTTGAAAAATCTTCAAAGCTTTACAAATTTCGAAATTTCCAGAAATTAAAAAGTCCAAAATCTGAATAACTTTCGTCTTCTATACCTGCTTAGAATTTTATTGAAATTCCAAAATGCTTCCAAATTATAGAAGTTTGCAAAATTTGAAATCTTTCAAGACTTCTAGAATTTCCGAAACTTTCGAAATTTGAAGAATTCATAATTTTTCGAAATTCCAAAACTCCCAAATTTGAAAACTTTCAAAAATTCCGAAATTTCTCAACTATAAAAGTTCAAAATGTGCCAAATTTCAACATTTACGAAAATTCGTCAAAACTTGAGAATCCAAAATTATGAAAATTTGGAAATTCTTAGGCTTCGAGAATTAGAAATTATTCGAGACCCCGTCAGTTTCGATGTTTTGGAAAATTATGAAATTCGGAAAATTGAAAACTTTTCAACCTTGAAATTTTTTGGTTTTCTCAAAACCTTCAAAATTTGAAACTTTCAAAACTTCAAAAATTCACGACACCTCGAAACCCCAAAAATTTTAGAACTTTATAATTCGTCAAAATTCCAGATTTTTCAAAATTTCTGGAGCTTTGAAAATTCCAAAACTCCGAAAATTGCAAAATTCACCAACTTCAAAACTTCGTTAATTTTGATATTTTTAGAACTTTACGAATACGAAAACTCGAAAACTTTACAACTTCCAAAATGTTCGATATTCTCAAAACTTCCAAAATTCAAAAACTATCAAAACTTCCATAATTCACGAAACCCCCAAAATCTGATGAATTTATATTTCTCTTGAATTCCAGAATCTTCGAAATCTCTGAAGCTTCGAATATTCCAAAACTCCGAAAATTCCGAAATTCTACAACTTGGAAACTTCAAAATGTTTTCAAACTCCAACATCCATGAAGATTCGTAAATTATTGAATATCCATAAAAATTCAAAAATTCTTCAAAACTCCAAACATTTCTGAATTTCTGGAAACTCAAAAATGCTTTCTAATAAAATTAACGAAACTTTCAAAATTTAAAAACTTCATAAATTTCCAAAATATCCGAAACTCCCAAATCCCCGAAATTTATAATTCTTTAAAATGCCAGAAATCCCAAAATTTCAAATTCTCCAAAACTTCCAAAACTTCAAAATGCCTTCAAATTGAAACAATCTACACAAATCCCTCAAAACTCAAAAATCCCAAAACTCCAAAAACTCACAAACCCACAAGCTTTCATACCTTCTCATAGTTGAAATAGTTGAAAACTCTCCAACTCAAATTGAAAATAAGCATCCAGATTGACATCGATTTGATTGACAAGAAAGTTGGCTATCGGATTTCTGATGCAAAGGTCGCAAATTCAAATTCCATTGCCTCCAAAAAATTTTTTAAATTCTTTCGAAACGAAATTTGAGCTAGAGCCCTCATAAACTGATGGAAAAAGTATATACATTAGCGAAATGATCTAAAAAAGGTTAGAAAAAATTTTGCATATTTTTAAAAATCGTGAAAAAAAATTTTTATGAAACCACTTTATACAAAATGCAACTTTTATAAAACTTTTATGTATAAATCCGTCCTTATAAAAATTTTTCATAAGATTTTTATAAAAACTAGAATCACTAGGGGCCCTATAAATTCCAGATTCTCCACCTTTTCCAGGCACGCAACCAATAACCTTGCATCTCATTCCAAACCAAAAAATCCTCTCGAAACAAAACAAATCCTCCTCGCCTGTGGCATATCACCTGTTCTCGCTCAGGTATCAATATCACCCCATGGCTGTCGAGCATGTGGAATAGTGCTTTATGGAACCGGTTACACATTTGCTTTGTGGATAGATCCGCGGCCTTGAGATTAGCTACTTTTAAATACGAGCACTCGGGAGCATTGTGGCACAATTTGTTCGCCGCGTCTTTCGCAATGAATCGAAAGTCTCTGATCGAAGATACCGCGGTTTGTAATAATGCGAATAAACGTTAATTGCATTGTAAATAATAGTTTTATGAGCGCGCGGCTCGTGAGGTACGTGCTGCATTTCATAAATCTGAAATGCGAGAATTCGCTCACGAGTAACTGTCGCTTTTTTCTCATTCCAAGTCGAAGATTGATGTGAGTTATCGAATGTTTGAGATAGGCTATCATTTTTCATGACTTTTTACCGTGAATAGATGAATGTTTGGAAATTGGCAGAGAATGTTTGCTACGAAAAAAACGAGAATTATACGATTGGAGCTTCCTTCGGAGTTTTTTGTGGCAGTTTATGTGGAGGTGAAATTGAGTAAGAGTTTTTGGATTGATTGGACGAGTTTGGAATCATTAACAATGATTGTAATGATTCTTACAAGATTTCGTTGAATGAATTTCAAAATTACTCAATTACGAGCATTTGAAACGTTTCGAATAAAATTATATATCATTGAATGAAAAAGTGGGACTTCGGGAAAATTTCAGATTCCCGCAACTCTTACAGATTTTAATTTATTTTGAAAATTTTCAAATTCCACAAAATCCCTAAAAATTTCTGAGAAATTTAAAAATTTTCAAAATATGTATGTAAAATCCGAACGCTCCCGAATTCCCAAACTTTTTCACAATTATTATAGCATGCGGTAATAAATGTAACAAATTACCACAAATTCAGAACTTCAAAATTCATCCAAATTTCCAGACTCTGAAACGTGCGAAACCTTAAGATTTTTGGACTCGTTAATAAAAACTCGAAAATTATTAAAAACTTCAAAATTTCCAGAAATTCAATAACTTCGGAAGATTGTCGAAATTCTCCAAGCTTCCTCAAAAGAAAGTACGTAATACCAAAATTCCATAAAGATCAACCTTGAACTTTCTCGATCCTCGAAATCTTGACCCCTAAACTATACAACCCGTCATACATATCCGCACATTGTACCACCCTCCCACAGGGGCACTCGACTTGGAAACCTCGAGTTCGCGAAAAAACGCTAGAAATCGCCCAGGCTCTACGGGAATGCATCGACTAATCAATTCGGCCAACAAAAACATTGCGTGGCGGCACGAGTCACGCTGAGTCACGTTTTATCGAACATCCCCTTCGGCACCCACGTCTTTTCACGCGCAACCCCAACCGCGATGTATGCGCTGAATGCGCCAACTCGCACGTAATACTTCATGCCATTGACGCCTCGTTCTTTTGTATTTATTTGCCTCGTACTTACATAATACTCATATTCAACACTTATAAATCGACTGACGAGCTGCGATCTAATGGACTTACACGTGTACGGAGTATGGAATAACATGGGGGTATTTTTGTCGAGGAGCATGATAATCGCGTTTATAATGGCCGTAAATGAGGGGGTGTTGGAGCTCGGGGTGACGAAAAATAATTCGCCACGGGCAGCTGCGAGTGGCGCCTTGGATTTTACATATTTTGTAGTGTGTTTTGGGGATGATTTTGAATTACGAGGTTTTGGAGGTCGTGGATATGAATATTAGAATGGGGGCATTCTATGCATTTTATGCTTTTGAAAAAATTAAGGATATTGATAATTTCAAGATTTTGAGAATCATTATAAGTTTTAGAATTCTGAAAATTTTACTCATTTGTAGATTTTGAAAATTTACAGCATAACGGAAATCTCATAATTTTCGATGATTTGGAGTAACTGATGTTGCATATTTTATGAGTTTAAAAAATTTCGAGAAACTTACAAATATCGAGAAACTTGAAAATTTTATAGAAACTTGAAAATTTTATGAAATTTTATAGTGTTTTGGGGATGATTTTGAATTACCCGGTTTTGGAGGTCGTGGATATGAATATTAAAATGGGGGCATTCTATGCATTTTATGCTTTTGCAAAAATTAAGGATATCGATATTTTCAAGATTTTGAGGATCATAAAGTTTCAGAATTCTAAACATTTTACCAATTTGTAGATTTTGAAAATTTACAGCATTACGGAAATCTCAAACTTTTCGATGGTTTTGAGTAATTGATGTTGCATATTTTATGAATTTAAAAAATTTCGAGAAACTTACAAATATCGAGAAACTTGAAAATGTTATAGAATTGGAATATTTTCAAAATGCTAACGTTTATCGAATTTAAAATATTATTATATTTAAGAATTTCGAAAATTTTGAAAGTTTTGAAAATATTGATATTCTTCAAAGTTGGAAAATATAATTATTGTGTCTGAGTGTGTTGTTTTTCTAGAGAACTCTACGATATTTTGGAGAATTTTTGAGTGCTTAAATATTTAATGTTTGATATTTAACGGGGGGGGGGGGGGGGGGGAGGGTTGGTTTTTTAACCCTCGGCGAAAGGGAGAAAAAGGAATTTTTGTCCTTTTTAAATTTTTTATAGCTTCCTTTTCTGTGCAGAAGTTCTTAAGTTTAATTAGATCTCACTTGTCAATTTTTGCTTTT
>JAPYZK010004746.1:518-10910 GCA_030522785.1 Platygaster equestris
ATTTGAAATTTCCTATTTTTTGTTTGCAAAGTATGTAAGTATTTCCAAGGTTATAAAATTTGGAAATTTCAAGTTCGAAAATTCCAGTTACATAAATTTAACTTCGTAGTTGAAAAAACGATCACCAATTTAAAATTTCGAAATCTGAATACTCGAAGTCTCGAAATTCGGAGGTAATTAATTTTTCAAAAACTGTATCTAGATTTCGAAATTCAACACCGATCAAATATCAAAATAAAAATTCAAAAATCCAGGTCGAAAATTTGATTCTATCATTTATAAATCAAAAATTCCCGAATTAAAAAATTTGAAACATAAAAATTCGTAAATTTGGGTATTTCATAAATATTCTCTAATTGGTCTGAATATAAAAATTCGCAGTTCTCACACTACTTCTAAATGTGTTATACGAAACATAAAATTAAACAAAATTATGAAAAATGATATCCCAGCACAATTTCCTATTGTTTGATAATTTTAGATTATTAGATGAATTCTTGTACTACAACTATTGCACCAATAGAATTTTCAGTAATAATCTAGAAAAGAAAAATGTTTAATTTCGCGTAATTTCTAGTTGTGAGTTGTTGGAGTACTAAGTGAGAGCCCTGCGATTGCCAAGTACGGCATTGGCGGCAGTATCAGTACGCGCTCGATGCTATCGATGAGCGCATTAGTACAGAATTTCGTTAGGAGATGGAGTCAAAAATTCTGGACGCACATGTGAATGATCTCGTGAAATCTTGATAAAGTGACTGATTTTAACAGTCTGTACTCTGGCTTCCCTTCAAGATACGAATAAATCTTTCGCCTTTTACTAAAGATTTCCGTGGAGGGGAGCACTTGATGAGTCTATCATCAATTTTTTGAAGTACCCGGCGAAAGCTGGGTCATTAACGAAACGAAACATAATTATTGATAAATTCTCCAGATTGCAGCCCTAACGTAGTTGACAGTATAAATAATACGAATAAAACTCTTGAATAATTGGTTTGTCACATGGATAATATAATTAATGAATCTAAAAATGGTTAATTTCCCCATTGCGTTAATTTGTGACATTCATGACTGACAATACTGTATAATCAAAGTTCTACAAAAATAAATTCCCGATTCCCGATCAAAGACTTGAAATGATTATTGAGAACATTTAAAAATATCTTTCCCCTATTTTGAGAATACATACATATTATATTATTATATATATATAATATTATTATGATTTCTAATTCTGTAAATGTGTAATTATTTTTGATCTAATTTACATATTTGTAGAATTTTATTTCACCCAATTAGAATGCTGGATTGAAATTAAAATCTACAAATATCAGTTACACGAAAAAGAGGATGAAATTAAATTCGACTGCATTGGAATTTAATTAGATTTGGTACGTTTACAATTTTTTTTATCAATTCATATCATTTCCATTATCAAAATTCTCCGTTTATGAGATAAAGGAAAATTATATTCTTCGAAGTTGTTTTTTTTTTTCATTTTTCGACTTCCTCAATTTCAAGTATAACTACTAAAGATTATATTTTCTGATATGTAAATTGTCAACAAGAAATGAACATTTTTATCACTTTGTCCTCGAAAATGAAGTGTTTGCTGCTGAAAAATGTCAAACATGACAAAATAAGTTATCAATACATATTAATCAAAACTCGAAAATGCCGCAACAACACTATGTATAACGAAAAAAAAATACAGTTCAATGCAAAATGTAGTGCAATTGTTACAGTAACGTAAAAAAAAATACGAAATGTTTGTGAAAAAGAACAAAAAAAGACAAGTTCGAGAAAATTGCAAATAGGTACGAAATCATAGGAGCAAATACAAAATACAAAGTACTACAGAAAACTACAACAATTTACTGGAAACTAATACAAAAATTTACAGAATGCCAAAAATGACAAAAATCTACAGAAAGATTCAAGAAATTACAGAATGCGAAAAAAACTACGTAATATAATTCCAATTTTTCGCAGGTAAATGTATTTTTTTGGTATTCAGATCTTATTTTTCATATTTTTTCGTATTTTTTATATACAGTCGCCTCTAGTTAATTTGCCGCGTCCGGGACCGTAGGGAAGTATTTTATGGCCCTTCACTCTCGCGCACTCTCGAGCTCGATGCGATTCATCTCGCTCTCTTTTTAATTTACCGCGTGGCAATTTATTTCGCTCTCTATATAATTTGCCGCGCGCACCAGCACAAATAATGATCCAAGTCTCATTAGTATCACTTTTTCTTGGACATACTATGTCGCCGCAAGTACTCCGGTAGAAATGGAAATTTTCAACCTCCTAAACAAAAATATCCTGGATACTTTTTTGGAAAAATAGTCAACTTTTTTCTGATTAACAAATTAAGTTAAAAATTTACAAGTCAACTTTTTTAGTACGAAAAAATCATCTTATCACAAATTCGCTCATTCTGAATCAAAAAGGTCCTCTTTACTTTTCACGTAGAATGAGTTGTTTTCGGATAAATAATAAATTAACAATCCAAAAATCGTGAAAATTACTATATTCCAATGGCTGTTATAAAAAAACAGCGATTTTTCATTTTTGATAGATTTATCCTATTTTTAAAATAAACGAAAAGAAAAGTTCATTCGCTTAAGATTTGGGTTCCAGAACGTTCTGGAAAAAGCGCTATTTCAAAAAACTTTGTAATTTGCATGCTTTTTCCCATTTTCCGAAATTTATGATTAAGCTGTCCTATTTCTCAGACAAGGTCCTAATTTTAAATTTTCCCGAGCTTTCGTCCATTTTTTTCGGTCATCCAAAAAAAATTCAACCATCGAATTCAGTTGTAATCTTTCACTCGTGCGTTTTCCCAGCGTCAGCACTCCACCTCCTCACGAAACATATCGCAAATATCGCCAGTGGGAGGGAGTTGGAGGGAAACAAATGCAATTAAATACTCGCGATCAGTCTACAACGCACTCCAGTCTTCGAACCGTTAACATTTTTTTACCTCATGCATTATTAATATCGCGTATTTTTATTCTATACATAAGTAATTGCATACGTAATTGCTCACTATTATTAATCAACTGTGCTCCATTAGTACTACCTCGGGCGAAAACAAGGCAATTAATGAAAAAGTGGCAGAAACGAGACAAATCAAAAAATAATTGACGCGACAAAAGTTCTCGCATCGCTGTAAAAATGATATGTAAGTACTTTCATTACCTGCCTGTGCTGCGTTCTTGGAGAATTATAATAAATTGTTAAATGCAAAATTACGTGCTTTACGTAAGCATGCTTCGCGAGAATAAAGATCCCAAAAATGTTATAAAATCATTAAGAGTCATTTATCGTATATTTTGCGATGACTTCTTTGTTACGTGAAACAATGTTCAAAATTTAGAAAATTGATGGTTATTGTGGAGTTATGAGCATCGAATTGTGCAGAATTTCAAAGACTTTCTCATTGGATAAATTGGTCATTAATGAATCTTTAAATGACTTCGACGTAGTACCATAATGATTCTGGTTTTTATAAAAAACTTATAAAATTATTAAGTAGTTTTTAGTAGAAAATGAACATTTTTCAAGGTTGATTTTATAAAATGCGCGACTTTTATAAAGTGGTTTTATAAAAACTTGATGAAAAAAAATTTCTTTTATAAATCTGGAATTTTAATGGAACAAATGTTTAAGAGAATTTTTGTAAAATTCACTTTATAAAAATATTGCACATTTTATGAAAGTTTCATAAAATCGAATTTATAAAAAAATGGAATTTTATACAAAATTCATTATTTTTATGAAAGTTTTATAAAAACCAAAATTTCTAGGGTAAAATTTGAAAACTTTGAAAATTCTAGATTCTTCCACATATTTAAAAACTTCGAAATTTTGAAACTTCCGGAATTTCCGAAACTTGATAACTTTCAAACTCCATAATTCTTGAACACTCCAGAAATTTCCTATTTTTGAAAACTTTGAAAGTTGAAAAATTTTCGAAAATTCTGAACCTTAAAAATTTTAAATTTTGATTTACCACAATCGCGATTTTTGTGGTTTTTGAAAAATATCACTTTTACGAAAATTCGAATTCGTACATTTTTTAAGTTTTGAATTTTACTCGTGCGAATTTCCTTTACTATTTTGTGTGTTTTTACAGGTAAATATTTTTTGAGTTTTTAATTTCTGGATTCGAATCACGTATTTATTTTTTTTTAATTCACGTGTTTTTATATTTTTATTGTTCAGAAGTCAGATTTTGAGATTTGATTTGTTATTATCGTATAAAAAAAAATGAGTTTTTTCAGTGAATTAACAAAAAAAATTACCGTCAATTTCCTCAGCTTTTTCGAATTTTTGTGTTTACGAATATCAAACGCTCCAAATTTTTCAATTTCTAATTAATTTGTTCATTAACAACTTCCTCGATTTGTAACTTTGAAGGTAGAAAAATTCTAGTTCAAATTTCACGATTTCAGATTTATATGTCAAAGTTTTTATTTTTTTTCACTCGATTAAATAATGAGTTTTTAACTATTTAACATTTGTCTCTCCAAATTTATTAATTTCGCGAATAACAACGAAAGAAATTAATAACTCGACAAATTTTCGAATTAGAAATTCCAATTTTATAATTCGAAATCTACAAGCGTTAAAAACGTAGAAACTCGAATTTTCGATCAAAAAAGTCAAATTCGTACTTTCGAATTTTTGAATTTTCGAAGAGACAATCAGAAAATCGATGAATTCAATTTTCGATTGGAACGTACGAAAATTCAGTAATTTCTACACAAATCTGCGTGAAGTATGAAAATTCGAAAGAAAAAATTTAAAAATTTATGAAATACTCAGAAGTTCGTACTCGTTCAGTATACATAATAATAATTATATCCATCACGCAATGTCACGTTGCGTAGATAATATATAATAAATTACACTCGACATTGTATTTTCGTACATTGTTTGTCCTAAACTCCAACAAGATAAATAATGTGTCTTATTTATAGAACAATTATTGTTCTATCAGACGTTATTTTCCGTCGAAGATATAATAAAAACGACCTCCCTCGATTTTACTGATTCTTGGAGTACAATAGATAATAAAACAAAGAGTAACAAAATTATTATCCATCAAATCACTCCACTGTCTTAAAAAAAGCATCTAATGTCTACAACGACAATGATTCTGGCGATTTTACACTTGCTCTATTTTCGACTAAGATAAAATGGACTGTATTCGGCAGAAACCTAGAGTTATCTTTCATAGATCTCAAGAGAAAAAGTAAAAACAAATTAGTTCCACAATTTTGAGCAGCGTTGAGGAATGGGATGAATCGTTTTTTTGTACGAACGTTGTACATTCTGAAACTGTTCTTTTCAGTCATTTTAATTTTTGTAATAATAATGAGTACACATTTTTTGGCTTTCTTGATTGTGAAATTATTTGAAATTTGCAGGTTTTCTAGAACATCGAATTCTTTGATAAAACATAATTTTTAGAAACTTAAAAATTCAAAAACACCAAAACTTCTGAAATTTTCGAAACTTCGAAACAAAAAAATTTCTCGTGCATTTTTTTAACTTCTAAACTTACGAATTCCTTAAAACTTCGAAATTTTCGGAATTTTCATAACTTTGACAATCCCAAACTTTTGAACTTTAAAATTGTTCCAAAATCCGAAATTCCTTAACATTCTGAAACACTTTGAAATTCTGAAACTTCCAAAATTCAAAATACTTGAAAAATTTTAAATTCAAGCAAATTCGTAAAAACTTCACAATTTCTAAACGTCGAAAATTTCAAAAATTCTAGAGTATCAAAACTTCCAAAATTGAAAATGTTCAAAACCTGACAACTTTCAAACTTATCATTTTTTGAAAATTTGTAATTCTATGAACTTCTCAAAAATTGAAAATTCCAGACTTTTAAAAATTCAAAATTTTGGAAAGTTCCAAAACTTTGAAACTTCATAATTTCCATAAAATCCTTCAAAATTTAGGACTGCCACAATTTCGAAAGTTCTAAAAGTTCTGAAACTTGACAAATTCAAAAAGTTAACGACTTCAGGATTAATTCGAATTTAGCAATGCTTAAATTTCAAACATTTTTAGGTTCCGAAACTTCAAAATTATTAAAAACTTGAAAACATCCGAAATTTCAAGAACTTTCAAAATTCTTTCAAACATCGAAATCCTCAAAAACTTTCAAACTTACGAAATTTCCAAAACTTTCACAACTTCAGAACTTCAAAATTCTTCAAAACTTACGAGTTCCAGAGTTCCTAAAATTTCCAAAGCTTCAAAAGGTACAAAACTTCAAAATTCCAAAAAGTGACAGCTTTAAAATGCTCAAAAACTTCAAAATTTATCACAATTTGTCAGAACTTCGAAATTTTCAAAAATTTCAAAAAAGCTTTTGTACTTAAAAATTCTTTCAAACATCGAAATTTTTTGATGTACTTAAAAACTTTAAAAACAACCAAAATTAACGTAACTTCAAAAACTGCAAAATTTTTCGAAATTCCAGAACTTCTAAAATTTCTAAATCTCCAAAAGTTCCAAAACTTGAAAAATTTCGATACATCACAACTTCAAAATCACAAAGTGCCTCAAAATTTCAACATACGTTCAATTTCGTCCAAAATTACTATAAAAATTCCGAAAATTCAAACATTTCGAAACTTTCAACCTCTTATATACACTCGCACGTGAATGAAAGACAATATTTAACGATACAAAAATTCGAACATTTTTCCAGGGTCAAAACAAAATTTCACCCATATTCTGTATCTATTTTTTATTTTTTAATAAATTTCGTCAATCAATTCAATAAAAATGACTTTAATTAATCAATTCAATTTCATATAATTACTATAATTCCTATTGTTCAAATTCCGAATTACACTCAGCAAACCCAATAAACTCAACTTTAATCAAAATTTCGCAAAATCGTCCCTACACTTTCGGCACGTTTTTTCGTGTTCAAAGCTTGTTTTATGATAAGAACAAACGCTCCGTGTTTGCCTCTAGATTGCGACTTTATGGCATATGCAGTAGTCAGCGAAAAAATTCGCGTGATTAATTCCCCGAGCCGAGATCGTTCGGAATTCTTGATAAAATATTGCGAAACTAGACAACAATACGTTGGTCTCTACGTGGAAATTGCACTGCAGTCAAGACTGTTGATATAAAATTATTCATTTCCATTGCACGATTCGAGACAAAATAAACGCGAGATTATGAAGCCGCAAAAAGACAAACGAAACGATGACGATATGAATTTGTACGGGTGCGATAATCAATTAAGAATAACGGGTTATGTACTATTTTTAGTTTCCTCGGATAAAAATAGCTTCACCAAGAAAGAAGGTATTTTTACGGTGCAAAGAAATTCAGGGTTGTTTTTGCCCTGAAAAAATTTGGTGACAACCGTGGAGAAGTGACGACATTTTCACGAATTCCTGAATATTTTCATTGTCTGTTTTCTATCGCTGACAATCTCAGAAAATGTGTCATTATGTGATACATAATATACATCATAATCTGTTAATTTCCAGGACAGTAAAATATGCTAGTTTATCGCCTCAGCAATTATAATATAAAAGCGAGACGCATGAGAATCAGGGGAGGATATTTTTTCTGTTACTTGACAAATTTCTGTCACTATGGACAAAAACGAAAAAAATAGGGGGACAAACCCGAAGGAGGGGGCCAGTTTTTTGTCATTGCTCACGTTTTCGTAAGTTATGTTTCTGAATAAGTTCGAAGAAATTAATATTTTTGTTTCCCCATATTAGGGATGGGAAGTTACGCAACTGTCTTTCTCTCACTCACAAGAGCAGTCGTTAAGTGAGAGGGAGAGAGCAATAGTATCGCCCATCCCTGTCGCAAATATTGATTCAAAATCATTCAAATTTCACATACAATGAAACCTCTCATACTGTCAACTCTCCATCCTTGTCAACCTCTCATGTTGTCCACGGGTCAACAGCAGGATTTAATAACGGAGAAAGCAGTATGGTTGCCTCGACAATATAAATAGTAGCATTTGTGCCAACCATATCCATGGTTTGTACAACTATATGTATGGTTGGCGAAAATTTTTAAATAAGCAGTATGATAGGAGACAAAGACAGAGAGAGTGGACAGTACGAGAGGTTTTACTGTATCCTTCGGAAATAATAATTGATGATAATGTGACGATTTTTTACTGCATCAGATGGTTAAGGAAAATATTTCTCGCCGGATGGTCGAGGGATTTACAAGAATCTGATTTATGCTCACCACTCAAGGAACACAAAAGCAGTATTCTGGGAGATTTTGTAGATAAATGTTGGAAAGAGAGACGAGAAGAAATTCGCAAAACAGAGAAAAAAACTAAACCGAATTTGTTTATGATACTTTTTAAATGTGTTGGTGTCAAGTTTATGATAGCTGGGGGTGTGGAAGCGTTTCAGGAACTTTTTATGAAGTAAGTCTACGGTTCTGTTCGTCTACAATCGCAAAATATAATTCCATAATTGATTCCTCAATCACTATTTATTTCATAATTTTCAGGAATGTAAATATTTATGAATTTGGGAAAGATTATATGAAAAATTTGTATTCTTTTGTGAAAATTACATAAACTTTTAGAAATTCTCAAATTTTGGAAACAAAGTCTAGCAAAGACAAAAAAAAATTTATTTAGAGATACACGATAATTAAATTTTAAATATTCTTGAAAATTTTTGAGAATATTCTATCTTCTGTGCATTTGTTCCTGAAGTTGCTTTTTTTTAAATAAATCGAAACTTATTTCTTGTGTATTCTAGGATACTACAGCCAATATTTTTGGCCAATTTGATGAGTTATTTCAGCCCAAAACAGAATATCGAAAAAAGTGAAGCGATATATTGGGCTTGCGGTCTAATTTTCGCAACTTTTTTCGGAAGCATAGTTGCTCATCACATGATGTTTTGGTTTATAAGAATCGGTATTAATATGAACGTAGCATGTTCTGCGTTAATATATCGAAAAATATTGAGGCTTTCCCCAACAGCTATGGACGAGAATACAACCAGTGGTCAGGTAAAATGGCATTCAGATTTTGCTTCTACTCTAAATTTTTTTAACAAACACTGAAATTAACATACGGGACACTCAACTTTCGATCTCATAAAGGGAGGTAAAAGAGACTGATGCATCCCGAGAGCTCAAAGTTCGCACTTTTCTCACTAGGGTTGGAAGAAAATTACATAAGAATATTTTTTTTGTCAATGAATTTGTCTACAGAAATAATAGTCGAGATTTTCTAACGTAGAGAGAAAAATTCAGACTTTGAAAAGAATTAAAACTTTAATCAAGCTTCGAGTGCCAAGGCTTTCGACCCTAGGGACAAAAGTTCAGCTTTTCGATCTTGTATATAGGGAATTAAATTGATAGTTCAATCGTTTTCGTAATTTTATTGTAGATGGTGAATCTCATGAGCCACGATGCAAATCGCTTCGATTACGTTGCAATCGACGCTCATTATTTATGGATTACACCAATACAAACGATCATCATTATTTGCGTTATGTATCAATACGTGGGTTGGACAGCTCTCATAGGAATGTTCACTATTCTATTATTCTTTCCACTGCTCGGTAATATCACGTGAAATCGACAAGTTAAAAATGAAGTTGACGAGTTTTTGGGGTAAAAATTGCCTCTGCAAGCACGTAGCCAGGAAGGAGGCTAAGGGGGAGGGGGGTGGGAGGGGGGGGGCTGAAACTCCCTTCGAAATTCTGGAAAATTTGACAAATCTAGCACATTGCAGAAAAGTATATTTTGAAAGAAAATATTAAAACAAGACTGATTTTCACAAGTGTCAAAACTTTCGAGAAACTTGATAATTTTTAACATTTTAAACATTGCAAGGTTTTCAATAATTTTGGGAATTTTCAGAGTTTGGAGGATTTAGAGAATTTTACAAGTTTTTGGGAGTTAGAAATTTTTCAAAATTACAAAAATTTTGAGAATTTTGAGAATTTTGAGAATAACGTTTCGAGAAACTGAATAATTCTGAATATTTTGAACAATTCAAGATTTTCAAAGAATTTTGAGAATAACGTTTCGAGAAACTGAATAATTCTGAATATTTTGAACAATTCAAGATTTTCAAACATTTTGAAAATTAATATTTTTTGAAGTATTTTGACGGTTTTGGAAGTTATCGGGAATTTTTGTAAATTTAAGATATTTCTGAAAGTTTTAAAAATTCTGAAAATTTACAATATTTTCGAAATTTTCGAAATGACGAAAATTTTACGAATTTTTTGCATTTCGAGAAACTTGATGATTTGGAACTTTTCAAGATTTTTAACAATTCAAAGAATTTCGAAAATTTGTAGTATTTCGACAGTTTTCGGAATTCCAAAATTTTTAGATATT
>JAPYZK010004747.1:0-11056 GCA_030522785.1 Platygaster equestris
TTATACAATCTAAATTGCTCATAATTTTATAATGAACGTTGATATACCTCGAAGTCAATTTGGCCGACTAAATCATGACTTACATCACTGATTTCGATACTCAACAAAAAATGTGTCTCCAACTGTATTCTAAAAATTGCTTAGAATTCTGTACTGAACTTTGCCACCCCTAGAAATCAATTCATATAACGTGACTCTAGTCATTCTAACGTGGGAAAACCATATCTCCAAGGAAAAATTCCAGTCGAAATTTTCCCTTTATAATCGAGTTTAATGATGACGAACATGTCTGTACGCGTAATTGAAGGAAATTTTTCGTGGTAACGACGTTATTAAGCGAAATTGTTTTCCCTCACGTGCGTAAACAACCGAGCGTTAATCCGACAAGCGTTCGACAACGGCATAAATCGCGGATTTTGTGCGTTGCCGCTCGGCGCGCGAAAATAAAGCTTAATCTCGCAAATGGATGGAAACGCGGGCGGAGGCTTTTAGCCAAAAGTCTAAGTGGTCGCGAACAACTGTTTTCTGTTAAATATCAAACTTTCGCGCCGCCATAAGTTTCCCTTTCAGAGGGGGCCGACGACGTTTTCGTTGGCCGCTCGAGTCCGAAATTCTTTGCCCTTTAATCACGACCTCCGACCCCCCCTCCCCCTCCATCCCTCGAGTTGGGAATTTAACGTTCAATTTCTTGTTACGTCAGCAAAATTGCAGCTTCCCAGAAATGAGATGAAATTTTCAGCGCGTGATTTCTCGCAAAATCGATCATCTTTTTGATTCCCCTCGATGTTCTTCGTTCTTTTTGCTTTCATTTTTCGTGTCACGTCAACTTGGCATGTGAAGTTTCTCACTTTTTCCGTGGGTTAGTTTTTAATTTACGTCGTTGATTTATTTTTCGAGTCGATGGCTGTTCTTGACTGGTTCAGAATGCGTTTTCAGCGATGGATTTTACGTTCGGATTTTGTGGTGTACGTTGTGTTCAATTGATTTAAGTTTAATGATATTCTGTCATTATTGAAGTTAATTATGTAAATGTGAATAATTGTTAGGGTATAGTCGATGTTTGGACGAATAAGTTTTGAATATCATGGTTTATTAATATAATATCCGGGGAAGTACAATGAAAATCATTAACGAAATAATCGGACGTGTTCATATTTTCATATTTTATGATAAAGGTCCACTAAATTGATATTCTGTTGATAGAAAATTAAGTGGTATAACAAAAAATGTCCCTCTGAATAACGATTGGTTTTAGAGGGAGATTTTTTTTTAATAGAAAATTATACGTGAATTTAGACAATTAGAAACTCAAAATTACAATTTTTGACGAAATTTTGAAAATTGTATATAGTCCGAAACCTCCAAAAATAGTAAAATTTTCGAACATTTAAAGTTTCTGAATTTTTTAGAATTCTGAGAATGTTGTTAATTTTTGACCGTTCAAGTAATTTCAAAAAACCGTAAATTTTGGAAATTTTGAAGATTACGGAAGTCTCGGAAAATTATCAAACTTTTGTAACTCCAGAAAACTTTAAAATATGTCAAAAATGCGAATTCAGAAATTCCAACGATTTCAGCGATTTCAAAAATTATAATAATTTCGAAATTTTTTTGAATTCCAAAAACTTTGAGAATTTTGGATATCTCAGAAATCACTGAAATTTCTAAAACTTTTTTATTCCTCAAAGAATCTAATAAACCCAAAAAATCGTAGCATTTTGAACATTTTGAGAATTCGTAAAATTTTATAAAATCCAAATATGTCAAAAATTATAAAATTCCTGAAAACTCAGAGAATTTCTAAAATTTCCAGATCCTAAAAAATTTCAAATACATTCAAAGGTTTGAGTATTCAAAAAAATCCAAAAATTCACAAAAATGTCAAAGTTTCGAAAATTCGGAGATTTCAAAAATTGCGAGAATATCACACATCTAAAAAATTTCTAAAATCACGACAATTCAAAAAATTCCAAGAATTGCAAAAATTAAGAAAATTCTAGAAATTCCAATTTGAAAATCGAAAAACATTTTTTGTGAAAACCCCTCCCGAAAATTTTTTCTGCGTCCGCCCCTGCGATCAGGTACTAAATTTATTCAGTATTTTCACTACAGTTCCTCACAGTATAGAACTTATGAAGTGAATATTCGACATGTTTCAGACAAGGACATTTTACGCTCCCCGGACACCAAGCGTAATCTAGAAAAATTCAACACTCACGGTTCGATCACAATCGTCCCAACCGCTGACGATGACGGTGTCAATTACGCTTGCGAAGCGAATCATCCGGCGATTTCCGTCGGGCGACCAATGAGGGCCACGGTCAAATTATCAGTATTTTGTGAGTACCGAGCAATCATTAACATGTCCGTTTAACGGGGAAAAAGCGAAAAACCGGCCTCTCGGGCGCGCTCAAATCGTAACACGGCGAAACTGAATATTTAATAATCCTCTCATTCCCTGGAAAATCTGTAATGCTCCGCATCGCCCATTCGAAGCTCCCGGGGCAACTGCCACTTAGTTATTACGAAAATGAGATAACAGATCGTGAAATACCGAAACGACCGTGTACACAACGTTTCACGTAAAAATGCTTCAAAATTTGCCACAGCCTTCCTTGTAATTGTGAGTCATGAAAACAGAAATCGTCATTGCTGTTATTACCCGTCATCGCGGCGAATGAGAACTTAATGGAAAAGGTAAAATTGAAGAGTGGTTTGTGAGTCGCTGAGCAAGAATTTAATATACTTTCTCCGGGGTAAAAAATGTTTCGCGCACGTCGGAATCAAATTAAATCAGCGAACTTTGGCTCTTGCTTCTTTTTTTCTTCCCCCATTCAGCCGTGGTGTACGGAACTCGGGCTTTAAAAAAAGGAAGCGAACCAAAGTATCCAATGTAATAAAAATCAGCTTTCCCGGCGAGTTCTCGGTGGTTGGAGAGCAGAGGGGAAAGAGAAAGAGATCAGGGGCGTAAGGAGGGAAAGTTTACACGTATCAAGAGATTTTTGAACTTTTGGGGTAGTTTCTAACTTTTGTTTTATGGTTTTCGAGTGGTTTGGATGATTTATGGTAATTGGAGAGGTGTTTGGGAATTTGGGACGATTTATGAGAGTTTTAAACATTGTTTTGTTTGTTTTACAGCATTTTTTTGGTAATTGGAAAAATGATGTACAATTTTGTTTGATTATATTGGAATCATCGAATTTTACATTATTTTGAACTTTAGAGAACTTGTTGAAATCTCCCCGTGTTATAAAAAATATGTGTCCCTCCCTCCCCCCCCCCCCTCTCACTTCCATCGGTCCGTTAGTAAGTTTATCATCATTTCCCATCAATTTCCATTGAGTCCCATCAATTTCCATGGATCCCTATTCATTCCTATCAATTCTCATCTATTCCCATCGATTTCCATTAATTTATATTAACTTCCATAAATTCATATAGATTCCCATAAATTTCCATTAATTTCCATCGATTCCCATTGATTTCCATCAGTGCCCATGAACTTCCATTAATTCTCATTAACTTCCATCAATTTACATCGATTCCCATCAATTCCTATCGTTTTTCATTGATTCCCATTGACTCTCATAAATTCCTATCAATTCCTATTGACTCCAATCGATTCTCTTATAGAATTCATGAAAATCTTCGTCAATTTTTGAGTTTTAGAGGATTTACAATAGTTTTCGCCATATTGAATGAATATTCTAATAAGTGATTTTGATTTGAGAAAAACCTTTGATCGTCAAAAAAAGATGGAAATATTAGAAAAATCATACAATCAGATCAGTGCAATCATTTAATGTATATCAAAATTTGAAAATTTGTTACAACTCACAAAATCAACAACTATTTTTGTAATAAGACTCGCGTAATCAGCGAACCGAGCAAAAACTCATGATAACTCCAAGTCAATGCCCAAGTTTCCAAAACGAAAGTTTTTTCCACGGCCTGAGCCCCAAAGTTAAGGAAATCGCGAGGATTAACCGGGGAAAGCCAGTGATCTGGCAAGAGCAGCCCGAGGCGGCGAAAACTTATCTCACGTAGCCGCTCATTACGAAAGTGGCCGGTGGCTCCGGCTCCGGTGGAGTTGTTGTCGTGCCTTATGGGCATTAGGCGAGGGTTACTTAATATGCGGCGTCGTTTTGTTGTTTCGTCTATGCAGATCCTCCTGGTCAACCCTTCATAGAGGGCTACAGCGAAGGAGAGACGCTTCGCCGTGGGCAGCAGGTGGAATTAATTTGCAAGTCTCACGGCGGGAATCCGCCGGCCCAGGTAGTCTGGTTTAGGAACGACGAGCAAATAACGTCCGTCTACCGCACCGAAGGTCTCGAGTCCATGAGCGCCTACACTTTCACGGCCCAAGCCACGGATGATAAAGCACGATACAGATGCCAGGTATCCAACGTTATGAGCGTCTCGCCTATGCAAGCACACCTCGATCTACGTGTCCTTTGTGAGTACATCTTCACTTATTCACGAGTCAGCGCGAACAGCGCGCCTCTACCCCTCTCCCACTGATAAAATCGCGCGATACGAGCGCGACACAGCCGCCGGAGCGAGAGTTCGCGACTGGCAAATTCATGCTCGACTTGGATGCAATTTTTGGGAAATTAACCTGGGGAAGAACATTTTTTTGAGGGTTTTAAATCGTTGGAAATTTTGTGAATGTGGAAGAAGCTGGAGGAAGAGAAGGAGGGACATCTGGTGTTTCTGTTCATTTTGACGGAAAATCGAGCACGTAGCCAGGGAGGGGGGTGAGGGGTGAAGCCACCTCCCCATCGAATTCTGGGGAATTTTGAAAATCTAGCACATTGCAGGAAAGTGTGTTTTGAAAGAAACAGTGGAACGATACTGATTTTTACGAGGGTCAAAGTTTTCGAGAAACTTGATGATTAACGTTTTCAACATTTCGAGATTTTCAACAGTTTTGGGAGTTTTTGGAGTTGGGAGGGTTTTGAGAGTTTTACAAGTTTTTAAAGTTTGGTTAAAATCGAAATTTCGGAAATTTTGAAAATTTGGTAGTTGTGACAAATTTTTAAAAATTCACAATATTTTCATATTTCTTGAAATTACGGGAATTTTAAGAAATCTTGGCATTCCGAGAAAATGGATATTTTGGGATATTTTTTAACGTTTCAAGATTTTTTAACAATTTTGAGAATTTTCAAAATTTGAAGTATTTTGATGATTTTGAAAGTTACTGGGACTTCGAAAATTTCGAGAATTTTGAAATTTTCTCAAATTTCAAGAATGTTGAAATTTTCGAAAATGTAAAGAATTGCAACATTTCCGTAAATTTCAAGATTTTCAAAATTTCCGTACATTAAAAGAATTTAAGAATTTTCGTAAATTTCAAGAGTTTTGAAATTTTCGTAAATTGCAGAGATCTGTAAAAGTTTTAAAAATTTTGAAAATAAACAATATTTCCATAATTCTTAAAAAAATGAATATTTTACGATTTCTTCACATTTGAAGGAACTTGATAATTCCGAAAATTCAGAGATTTTTGACAATTTTCAGAATTCAAAAAATTTCAGAGATTCAAGAAAGTTTCGAAAATCTTGAGAATTAAGACAGTTTTATAATTCTTAAAATTTTGAAAATTTAACGAATTTACAAAATTTCGAAAAACTTTTGTTTAGTCGGAACATTTGTAACATATTTCAAGATTTTCAGAGTTCAGAAGATTTTGGATATTTTTAAATTTATGCAATTTTCAAAATTTCAAGATTTTCAGAAAATCGTGGAAATTTCAGAGATTGCAAAAAGTTTTGGAAATTCTGAAAATTTACAATACTTTCATAATTATTGAAATTCCGAAAATTTTACGAATTTTTAAAACTTTGAGAAACTTGATAATTTCAAACATGTTGAACATTCCAAGATTCTCAAAATTTTTGAGAATTTTTAGAGTTTGGAGGATTTCGAGAATTTACAAGTTTTTAGAAGTTTGAAAATTTTCGAAATTTATAAATTTTTGAAAATTTCGAAGTTGTAAAAAAGTTTCATAAATTCACAACACTTTTATAATTCTTGAAATTGTTGAAATTTCACCAATTCTCAACATTCCGAGAAACTCTATAATTTGGAATATTTTTAACATTGTAACAGTTTCAACAAATTTCCGAAATTCTTCGATCAAACTTCACTTTTTGAATTTGTTGAATCAATTCCAAGTAAAAATCACCTCAACCCCCCTCCCCTCCCCCCCTAATTTCTGGCTACTTCCTGCAACAAATTCATCGAATTCTTCATCGAATCATCGGTTTACTGACGCGATTTCAGTCGCGCCAACCGCGTTGACGATTTCCGGGCCCACGGAGGCCAAAGTAGACGAGCGAGTGACGATAACGTGCACGACGGAAAATTCGAACCCCGCTGCCGACATAACCTGGAGCGTCAACAAGGACGTTGTGCTGAACAGCACTTCCAAGGCCATTCTGGCGCCCGAGGGAGGCTGGATCACCACCTCGAATATTAGCTACGTCATCCGCAAGTCCGACGAGAAGATCCTCGTCATGTGCCACGCGGGAAATAAGAACCTCTCGCAAAACGTCGTCAAAACTTATGCCATCAATGTCATCTGTAAGTCCGACTTTCCTTTACTTCAAATCCGACCTTTGGAAATGCTCAATTAGTTTTGTGGGTGGAGGAGAAAAGTGACTTTGACTGTGGAACAAAATTGGCTGACTGTTGGAAAAATGAATGATAGCTATAAATGATAGATTCCGAATGTGATTCTGGATTACTTTTTTTGTAATTTGCAGCGTTTATTTTTTGACGTATTTTTGGGGACTTGGAACAGTTCTGAAGTTTTTTCTAGAAGAATGTTTTGGAAAATTGAACATTGTGGATATTTGGAACATTTGTGTGAGTTCGAAGGAATTTTCAGCAATTTTCAGATGAACATAATTTTTCCTAGTTCTGAGTTTATCGAAAATGATGAGTTTTTTTGAAATCCGAAAAATATAGATGAAAATTCCAGATGAGTAGTATTTTTTGTAAGAAGTAAAAAATCGTTTTGATCGTATTAAACGCGAATTTCAGACCCTCCAACGAAACTTCTGCTCACGGGCTACGAAGAAGGCACCAGTATAAAATCGGGAAACATCCTGGAACTTGCTTGCACCGCCATATCGGGAAACCCGCTGCCTGAAATCAAGTGGTTCAAAAATGACAAAGAGGTAAGCGTTTCATAATTGCTCGTTAATCGGAGTTTTTAATTGTCTGAGAAGAAAGATTTGAAAAATGTCAATTACGTCGTAAAGATCCTAAACATCGCATATCGATAACATCAAATGTTGAAAATATCGATAATATCGAACATCGAAAATATTTCCTATCGAGAATATCGATATTCGATGATCGATGTTCAACAATATCGATATTATATCGACAACCCTACTCCGAATTTCTGAATTCAACGTTTCTAGTTCTTAAATTCCCGAATTTTCGATCCAAATCATGCAACCTAATTCCCAAACTTTGCATCCGGGGAACGCGAAAAAAATGTAGATCGAACGTCTCGTTGCAGATAAGCGGCGGCAACACCAAGGCCAAAGAAAGATTGCTGACGAGCGAATTGAGCCTGCTGGTGAACGCGTCGGATAACAACGCGAACGTGCGTTGCGGGGCGTCCAACTCCGCCACGAATGTGCCCCTCATGCAAACGATCGAGCTCAAAGTACACTGTAAGTAAATAATCCATTACGTCTTACGCCAAATCCCGATTTCGGAAAATTCACCGCACGAGCGTAACCGGCAAGGCGGAAATTTCAATTTCCTACGGCACACATTCATTGGCACACGCGCTTAATCGCGAATAAGACGCGTCCCCCCCCCCCCCCCCTCCCACTCTCTGTCTAGCGAACCGGGAAATCGGGAAAGACCAGGAATTTAGCTTTATCATTGGGAAAAGTTAGTTGGATCGGAATCTGACGAATTTTGTATGAATCTCGATAATACTCGACGTTTTGGGATATTTTTGGAAAATCGTGAAAAATTGTGGAAATTCTTGGAAAAATACGAAAAGTCCTTATTCTGCGATGCTGTCAATAATTTTACATTTTGGAATTTCGAATTTTTGAAGAATTATAAAGTTCTGGAGTTTTGGAAGTTTAGAGAATTTCGAAAGTTTTGTGATTCCCGAGTTTTGGAGAACTTTGGAAAATTTTGGAATTTTGGAGAATTTTAAGCTTGAAAGTTGTGGAATTTTCATTTTTTGAAATTTTGTAAGTTTTGAAGTATTTTGAAGTTTTCGAGTCTAGGAGTTTTTATTTTTTTGAAATTTTGACGAATTTTGGTGGATTTTTAAAGTTTTTAGGCATTTTTGAGTTTTTAAGTTTTTAATTTTTTTTAGTTTCGGAAATTTTGAAGCTTCGGAAATTTGTGAAATTCTGGAATTTTGGAAGTCTTAGGATCTTGAAGAATTTTGCACTTCGGAAGAAATTTGAAGTTCAACAATTTTTTGAGTCTTGGAACTCGCAAAATTGCGAAATCTTTTAATTTCCGGGATTGTAAATTTTCGACTAATTCGCATAAATGTTGAAGTTGTGAATTATCTTCAAGTCTTGAAGTTGTAAAATTGAGGAATTTCGAAGTGATAAAAAATTACCAGAATTTCGAAATCATAAACAGTTGTCAAAGAATCGTGAAAATTCTTGGAATAATACGAAAAGCTTCTATTCTGTAATGCTATCACAAATTTGAAATTTTGAATGTTTTGTGATTTTCGAGTTTTGGAGAACTTTGAAAACTTATGAAATTTTGGAGAATTTTGAGCTTGACAGTTGTAAAATTTTCATTTTCTTCAATTTCGAAAGTTTAAAAGTATTTTAAAGTTTTGGAGTCTAGAAGTTCCAGATTTTTTGAAATTTCGACGAATTTCGGTAGATTTTGAAGGTTATAAATCATTTTCAAGTTTCTAATTTCTCTTTAGTTTCAGAATTTTAAATCATGAAACTTTTAAATTTTCGTAACTTTCCAAAGTTTCAAAATTCTGAAAAATTTCACGCTTCTAATTTCTCTTCAGTTTCGGAATTTTAAAAGCTCTGGAGCTTCTAAAAATTCTCGAATTTTGAAGAATCACGAAGCTTCCAAATTTTCGGAAATTTTCAAAGTTTCAGAATCCTAAAAAAATTTCACACTTCAGAAGAAATTCGAAGTTCAGTATTTCGGAATCTTCAAAGTTCCGAGATAGTGAAGTTCCAAAGAATTTGCATAAATATTAAAACCGTAAGGTATCTCCAAGTCTCGAAGCTGTAAAGTGTAGAAATTCCAAAAATTTCCGTAATTTCGAAGTCATGCACAGATTTCACAAAATCCTAAAAACTCTTGAAGAAATACGAAAAACCCCCCCTCT
Source organism: Platygaster equestris (assembly GCA_030522785.1). NCBI lineage: Eukaryota > Metazoa > Arthropoda > Insecta > Hymenoptera > Platygastridae > Platygaster > Platygaster equestris. The sequence continues at coordinate 9,365 of JAPYZK010004747.1, forward strand.
CCCGAATTTTCGCAACACTCGTGAATCAGTGAATTCCCAAATGTTCGAAGTCACCGATGATTCCGTCTTAATCCGCGTGTACACGTTTCGCGGGCAGTTGCGCCGGATCAAGTGAAGATTAAAACGGAACCGAAGGAGTTTCGTTCGGGGGAAATGGGGAGGTTGGTGTGCGAGTCCGGCAGCAGTAATCCGCCGGCGGAAATGTCCTGGTGGGAACAGGGCGCACCTGTCCGGGGCACGACGAGCGTCACCAAGCCCGGTTTGTTCGGCGGGCACGTATCCTCCGTCGAGCTCCAGCTCAATCTATCCCAGACGCTCAACGACAAGGTGTACACTTGCGAAGCTCGCAACGCCCAGATGAACAGGGCCATTCACGACGCTATCACGCTCAACGTTTTCTGTGAGTACTCGACGAGCTATTTTCTCAATGGGCCCTTTTGTCTTCGGCTCCCGCTTTCCATGGATCCCGCTAATGACGTCGAATTTCCTCGCTGCCGGGAAAGACCTTCCCGTTTTCATTACGAATTATTTAGTTCATCATTGATAAGGCTGCGAGTTTTTCGAATTATTCTGGACATTTTCGCATACTAGCCAGTTGAGGGGGGCGTTTTGGCGACGTTTTTTCGTCGCTCTTTTAAGGGCGACGAAAAATTTCTCGAACGCATCGAAATTTTTAGTTTTTCGAAAAATGTATTTTCTAAATCTTTTGAAAAACTTGAATTTTTAAAATTTTTCGGGAACTCAGAATATTCGGAATTTTCTAAAAATTTTTTGGGGGCGACGAAAAATTTCTCGAACAAATCGGTATTTTTAGTTTTTCGAAAAACTTTTGTACTTCCCGAATCTTTTGAAAAACTCGAATTTTTAAAATTTTGTGGGTACTCGAAATATAAATAATTTTCTAACAATTTCGTAAAAAGTTAGAGTTCATGTAATTTACTGATAATGCAAAATTTTCGAATGTTCTGAAAAAATTACGATTTTGAAATTAAAATACTAACATACGATTTTAGAATCTTTCGAGAGAGTTAGGGTTTTCATATTTTTGGAAGGACACAAAATTTTACGAATTTCCCAAAAAGTTCAAGATTTTCGAACTTTTTGAAAAACTTGAATTTTTTGAGAAACTCAAATCCTCAAATTTTTTTTAAAACTCAACGTTTTCCTATCTTTGTGGGAAACATTGAATTTTTACAATAAAAATTAATCGAAATTTCCTATCATTGCCGACAACTAACAATTTTTGAAATTTCCATAAAACTTTAAATGTCGAATTTTTCGAAAAAACCAAAAAATTTGAATTTTCAGAAAAACTCAAAATTCGCAAACCTGTTGTAGATCTACAAATTTTCGAATTTCCGGAATACTTAAAATTTTAATATTTTTTTAAGGACACAAAATTATACAAACTTCCCAAGAAGTTCAAGATTTTCAAACTTTTTAAAAAATTTAAATTTTTTAAACTCAACATTTTTCAATCTTGGTAGAAAAAATTGAATTTTCACAATAAAAATAAATCAAATTTTCGATCATTTCCAAAAACTAACAATTTTGAAAATTTTAATAAAACTCTAAATGTCAAATTTTTCGAAGAACTCAAAATTCGCAAATCTGTTTTAGATCTACAAATTTTCGAATTTCCGAAGAACTGAGAATTTTCATATTTTTTAAGGGACACAAAATTATACAAAT
>JAPYZK010004748.1:0-12828 GCA_030522785.1 Platygaster equestris
AAAAGTATTTTTAGATGATCTTGATTTCGATTTTTCCATTTTATGAATATTTGAATTCGATTTTTACTAAATTTCAGTAAAACTTGAAATAAGATTTCCAGAAAATCGAAAAATCAAGATCATTGAAAAATACTTTTTTTCTCCGAGTCATCAGTTTTATTTAGTTGAGAAAACTCGAAAAAAGATTTAATAAAATTGATGACTCGGAGAAAAAGAAACACAGAAAGTCTACGAGAATAAATAGGAATTCATGGGAAATCACTGTATGATTTTGGAAATGATCACTGTATAAAACTTACGAATTACATCAATTTTCATGATTTAAGGAAACTTAAAAAAAGATTCAATATAATTGATGACTCGGAGAAGAAAAGTATTTTTCGATTTTTTGATTTTCTGAAGATACGAATTCAATTCTCATTAAATTTAAGTAAAAGTCGAATTCAGTTTTTTAGAAAATCGAAAAATCAAGATCATGAAGGAATACTTTTTTCCTTCGAGTCATCAATTTTCATAATTTAAGAAAACTCGAAAAAAGAGTGAACAAAATTGATCATCCGGTGAAAAAAAGCCAGAAAGTTCATGGGAATGAATAGGAATTCATGGAAAACAATGAGAATTAATGAGAATACATAGGAATCCATGGAACTCTATGGAAATCTATGGGAATTGATGGGAATCTATGAGAATTGATGAAAATAGAAGGAAATTGATGGGAATCCATAGGAATTTATGGGAATTGACGGGAATAGATAAGAATCTATGGGAATTGATAAGAGTTGATGGGAATCAATAGAAAATCATGAGAATTGATATAAAAAAATTTTTTTTTAATAATATAGGGAGATAATTTCGATTCGCAAATAATTCTGCAGAGTAAAACCCCACAAATCCCCCCTCAGTAATTCAAACTCGAAATCTTCCTCTCAAAAGTCTGAAAGTGTCCCCAAGCCAAATAAAATTCCACGAAATCACTACAAAGTTGCCTACAAATTGGAATTAAAACATTTTTTCTCAACAAAACTTCTCTAATTTCGACGATTCATTAACTTTCTTCAATCAATCATTCAAAGTGAAACAGAAGTCTCGTAATGAGCATGTCAAAATAACGCATTACTGTGCACATTCTGCTCGCCCATTTCGCTCCTAGTCGCTGGAACATTATCGAAAATCATCGTTGCTCTTCGCAATCAACGTAATTGGCATTAGGCAAGACTTTCCAGAAAAATCTTCACCGGAAGTAAAAAACGAAAGAGCGCGACTGGGCATGGAATGTTTAATTATCATGCACGAGAAAAGTCTTTTCTTTCGTAGAGAAGCACACAAGTTCCTTTGATTCCTCGGGTTTCTACCCGAGATGGAATAGCTCGGATTCCGATATTTCAGAGACTTAGAGACTTTTTTAGGAGACTCGGGTCAGAATGTTTCTGGGAGAACTGAGACGAATTATTTCGCAAAATGCGTAAAAAGTCGACGGAACGTAAAAGGAGGTGCCGGATTAGGATCGTGCAGTATGCGAATGATTCGTCGGTTATGCAATTCGAGCTCATAAACTTTCTCGGATCGGATCAGTAAATTTCAGAAACTTTAATCTCAGTAACAATCCAATTCAAATAAAAAAAAATCGAATTCGGGATAATTGAAAAATAGTTTTTCATTTTCCATACCATTTGAAAATACAAAAAAATTGTTTGGAGTACAAATAATTTGCATTTTTGGACAGCGTTAAATTCCACCGGTTGGGGGGGGGGGGGGGGGGGGGTCAAAAAAGGCCCTTGAAAAATTTCCCTCGGCTACTAAACAACATTAATCTACCGTCACCGGCGACGTCGCATAATTTCCAACGTCTTCGCGGCAATCCCGGGAACGCGGAATGCGTCGATTCGGAAAATCGCGCAATTAATTTAAATCATAATGAGACGTGGCAATTTATATAAATCAGCGCTAAATTTACGACCGCGTGCCACGAGTTAGGGACGTTCTTTTTCCCTATTGTATGAATGTTCCGGCCGCTTTATCCGCGCTTGTTGCGGCTTTGAGTTACGCTGCGCTCAAAGTGTATTTATGCGTGTTGCGCCGAGCCGCGAGATAAACGCACATTTGTTTCAGGACGGGACCCCGCGACTTCGATTTCGATAAAATCGCGTTTTTCGAAAACCCGACGATTTATTCGCGGCAGGTGTTACATCGAAATCATTTACTCTCGCAGATTGGATCAGCCAAATTTTACTGTTTATTGGGAATTTTTTTTATCCATTTATGGAATGAAAGTCTGAGGACTAAAAAATGGTGAAAAATTGTTGATTCGAGGAGTCGAAATAGTGTAGTTTTTGGAAAAGTGGAAATTTACGATAGTTGATGAGTCAGTATTTTTCGAGATTTTGAAAAATGACTACTTATTTTGATATTAAAATCCGTGGTTTTAATTAAAAATAGAAACTGGAATGCTTTTTTTTGTTTATAAAAAATAATTGCAAGAAAAATGACATACAGGTTGTGTTAATTACGATGATTAAATTGAAAAACCTGTCGTCGAAGTGTCGACAGCGACTTCCCACGCGAAAACGCGAGGAGCTCGATTTCGTTTCAAAACAATTACGCATTCCTGAATGCCGGTTCTCCCACGTCGCAAATCTCGGCAATAAGAGGGCGATTCTTGCACACAATGCGGAACAATCGCGTCGGCAGGATTTTCGTAATTCTTTTTTCAACGCGACGATTGTCACGCCTTTGGGCGATGTTAATATTCGCGCGAGTAATATGGCTTTATTCGCGCAAGACAAGTTGCAGCGACGAGGAATTTGATAGGTGAAATCGGTGGATGGAAATTGGACGATTTTGGAATTAACAAATCTGGAATTCGGAGTTTTGACAGTTGGGACATTTGTGGAAATTCGAAGCTGGAAAATTGAGGGATGAGGAACTTTGTGGTCGGACAATTTGGATGTTTTTTATTTGACCGAAGATTCGTGGATTGGATATCGATAATGAATTAGAAAATTGATCATTCTCGACATTTGGAAATAGGGTTTTTTGAACTTTGCAAATTGCGAATTCGAATTTAAAAATCTGATAGATGTGCTTGGATAGAAAATACTTGAGAATTTGGGAATTATATTTTACCTTCAATCGTGAGTTCGAGAGTACTAAAATCCGAAATTTTGAAATTTTAAAATTCAGATGAAAAAGTTGTAAATCCAACTTTGATTTCCCAAATTTTGAATTTGAAAGTCTGCATAATGAGGATATTTCGAAAATTCCGATCGGAATTTTTTATTCATTTGGGAACTATGAATTCTCGAATTCATTGATTTTTTTTAAATTCTGTCTATATTTGTGAATTATTCGATTCAATTCAAATAACTGAAAATTTCCATGTAAACAAATAAAACATTCAAAAATTCACAAATTTTCGAACTCAAAATGAGCATTCTGAAGCTCAAAAATAAAAATCCATCAATAAATAATTTCTTCAAAATCAAAATTTTCAAAATAATCGAATGTAAAATTTCGGTTCGTGAACATACACTATGGGAAAATTGAACTCATTTAAATAGACATATTTACCGTTAAACGAAAGAAAAAAGCCCCAAAACTTCACTTTACTTTGCCCTAAGGTTCATTTTCACATGCGAATCCAATATAAAATGAACCGTACGGCAAATGTATATAAGCTAAGCTTTTTTTCTGCTTCAAGGCAGATAAAAGACACTCTCAATTTAAGTGAGTCTTATCCGTGTATATTAACATTCACCGTTGGTTGCACAATTCTTCTCGTATTTTTTCGGCCGCGTTTTCCCTTTTTACCACGTTGCATCACCGGCCCTGCGCGGTACCCCCCTCCCCCCCGGCGATAACTCGATGATATTACACGCGAAAACCACTTCCGATGTGCTTGCTCAGACAGCGAGCCACTTATGCGAGCAAATAACCAGTTATCGGGAAACCGAATTTATTTTCGCGAACACGCGAAGAACTCCGCCCGCCCCCGGCTATGCACTTATTTGCGATATATATTTTTTATCCTTGGGGCCTTTATTGCGTATTATCCGCGGACGCGATTCGTATTTAGAATTTATATTGTTTATGAGTCGGCTGTTCACGTATCTTGTGCTCTTGAATTTTCAGGATTTTCGGAAGTTTTGAATTAATTTTCGAAAATGATCGAAAATATTGTGAATTTTGATATGGTCTGAAATTTTTTTGCAGTAAAATTGTGGTATTTCTGGAAGTTGTGAATAATCGAGTAGAATTTTTGAAGTTTGAACTATTATTGTGAAGTTTCAATAATTGTTGAATCTGAGAATATAAATATTGTTGGATATTTTGGAGGAATTTTTTGTAATTTCTGTGTATATGTAAAAGCTGTGGAAGATCTATCATGAAGTTTTGAATGAATTCATTATATAAAATGTTGGAAAATTTGTGTCAGTTTGTCAAAATGATTAATGATTTTAGACATTTCGAACTTTAATGTCAAAAATTTTTTTGTTGACAATTTTTCAACTGGAAGTTTCTAGAAATTTTGAAAAATTATTGAAAATTTACCGGCATTCTTTATTATTATGAGTGAGTTTCTGAATATTTCGGAAAGTTTTTAACGATTCTTACTTACTTAAAAAAAAAACATGAAGAATTTATTGAAGATTAATGACAAATTTTTAAAACATGGGTTTCAGTAAATTTTTGAAAACTCTAAGTCAGTCTTTAAAAATGATGGACCATTTTGGATTTGAAAATTCCGAAGAGTGTGAAGAACTTTTGACAAAAATTTGTAATAATCGTTAAGGAGAAAAAGATTATCGAAAGTATGATAAAATTCTAAGAATTCTCCAAAATCATTTAGTTTTCAAAGGCTTCTCACGATTGTCACAAATGTTTATAAATATTTTCAAGCTATTCCAAAAATCTCCAAAAATTGATTGAGTTGTGAAAAAAATTTCAGCAGTTTCGAAATTTCATTCTCAGTCAGAATAAAAGTTCAGAACTTGTCTTCGGTATATCCTATGAAATTCCCAAAATTTTTTCTAAGACTCAAAAAAAATGCTAGAGACGCAGAATTGTTAAAAAGACGGTCGAACTTTCTGGAAACCTTTAAAAATTTTATTAATTTCCGAATTGTTGAATGATAATCAAATATTCCCTGAAAATTTCTTGAAATATCTAGAAATCCAAAGAATCTTCAAGAACTTCCAATAAATATTCAAAATTTGCTGAAAATTCACAAAAATTCCAAAAAGTTCTGTGACATATTTTCAAATAAAATGCGAAAATTGTCTTTCTCCTAATTTTCAGTAATTTCTCAAAGTTTGAATCTCAGTTATTCTCCCATAAAATTCACAAATTCGTAATTTTGTGAATAATCACTATAATCAATCACTATAATACCAACGTCTTCCTTTCCAATAAAATCATCAAAAAATACACAAATTCCTACCAAAAAGAAGTGAAAAAAATTCCCTCCCCTCCCATCATTTTCTAATCAAATGCACAATTTTTTGTTTCAGATTCTAAAAGAGGCAGCAAACATCCGGAGTGAACAACTTTCGGAATTCGAAGGACTTTTTTCGCACCTCCAGGAGCATCGTAACCTGCAGGGATACGAGAAGGAAAAAACTGAAAGGTAAGTGATCGTGCATGACATTTGAACGTAAATATGATCCAATTTCCGAAATTATGCGATTCCTCTGCGTTTCGCCATCTTTTCTCTGTGCTCGTAAAAAGCTCAGAGACCCGAACACCCCGAAATCATCGGAATACAAGGGGAGGGGATCAATCGTCCCGATTGAAAATTGATTAAGATAATGCGACTTCGCAATTTTCGCGTTCCCCATTTCTTTTTGCGCTGCGACTGTTTTTATAGGACGTCGTTTTTCTTACGCGTCGTCATTTTTTGAAGTTTTATTGAAAAACGAATTTCAGAAACTTCAAATAGAATTCATAATTTTCTACTTTTAGAATCGGATTCTGGGGAAATTATTAAAGTCATTAAAAACTATTAAGAAATTTCCATAATATTTGAAAAAATTCATATTATCCAAGAAGTGGAAGCATAACGGAATTTACGGACAGAAATGCTTCTTCATGAAATAACAGACTTTACCCGATGTAATTTGCAGTAAATTTAATTTCCCACCAAACTAATAGCTCATTTACAGGAGGAAAAATGAATAATAGTTGCGTGACCATTGAGTTCTAAAGGGTTAATCATTTTTGCCGGTCGTTGCATTCGAGCGTGACTCGTCGCACTGTGCGTCCCATGCGTTTAAAGTACATGCAATAGTTGTTTTCGCACTTGCAACAAGCATGCCTTTCGCGAACACGCGCGTAAATTCCTTTATGGGTGCCGCTGTCACGAATTCACACCCCGTCGCCAATTTTATTGCCTCGTAGATTGCTTGTCTATAGCCTCTGTTTCCAGACTTCCGGCTTTTTGCGAGTGAAAAAAAAGAGAAAATTCCGAAATGAGTGGCGGAGTAAAAGCTCCCAAATTCCCTTTCAAAATGAATATTTTAAATTTTGAGGATTTTGAAACTTTCAATGATTTGAGAGACTACAATGCATGGAAATTTTAAGAATTTCGGAAATTTCAAGAATTTTGATGGAAATTTCGAAAATTCTCAGAATTTTGGAGATTTCGAAAATCATGAAAGTTTTGAACATTCTGAAGATTTTGAATGATTGAAAAAATATGAAAATTCCGAAAATTTGTGAATATATGTCAAAATTTGGAAAATCCATAGACTTAGACGTTCTGAAGGTTTCAGCAATTCTGAAAATTTTGAAAATTATGAAAACATCAGTAATTTTAATATTCTATCATAATTTTGGGAATTCCAGAAATTTTTGAAATTCCGAAAATTTGAAGAATTGCGAAAATTTTCATGACTTCAACATTTTGGGAATGAGATGAATTTTCAAATTCCAAAAATTTCGGAAATCTCGAAAATTTAATGAGATTTAGAAAATTCTATACATTCACAGAGATTATCCAAAAATTCGGAAATTTAGAGTTTTCCGGAAACCCTGAGAATTTTGAAGAATTTGATGATTTTGTAAATTCCGAAAATCATTAGAATTTTGCGAATTCCAAGAATTTTGGTAGAAATTTCTAAGATCCTTAGAATTTTTAAAATTCAAAATGAGCATTCTGAAGATTCTGAATCATTGAGAAAATTCCGAAAGTTTATGATTATGTTAAAAATTTGTAAATTTATAGACTTAGACGTTCTGAATATTTCAGTGATTCCGAAAATTCTGAACACTTTGAAAAGATCAGTAATTTTGATATTATATCATAATTTCAGGGATTAAGAAATTTTGATAATTCAGAAATTTGAAGAATTGCAAAAATTTGTATAACTTCATCATTTTATAAATTGACTGAATGTTTGAATTTCGAAAATCTCGGAAATTCCATAAGATTCATAAAAGTCCATAAATTCTCGGACTTCAGAAAATTTTCGAAATCTAGAAATTTCCAGAAATCCTAAGAATTTCGAAAAATTCAGTGATTTGAACATTTCAGAAATCCTTCGAATTTTGGGAATTCCATGAATTGAATTAACCATATTTCCCCCGAACCCAAACTTTGAAAATCCAATTAAAAATGCAAACTGGACCGAAAAAAACTTAAACTGAAAAAAAAAACAACTCGAATAATCTTCAACTTCAAACTTACCAACTTCGAAACATAAATTTCATACGGAACTGAAAATGTCACTTTCAAAAATTTTGAATGAGTAACTTCAATTTCAAACTTTAACTCTCACTTGAAACTTCAAACTCATAATTTCAAAATATAAACTTACATCTTAAAATGACAACTTTCGAAACGTAAACTGAAAATAAATTCCGAATCAAGCTCCAAAACCTGACGAACATGATTCAAACTTCGAACTTCAGCTTCAATTGCGAATTATTAAATGACAAATCTCAACTTCAAATTCAAAACTCTCACACGTCACCTTCAAAGTGTCTACAAATTCAAACTTACGAAACTCTGCATAAGTAACTTCACCTCACACTCAAAATTCAGAACTTCCAAATATAATCTCGTGAAAAACTTCAAATACCAACTTCCGAAACTTCAGCTTACGTGTACTTCATCTGCGAAAGTAGACTGCGAAATTGATCACTCCCGAGCACATTGCATATGACAAAGAAAAATCGGCACGCACGTGTCCCGTTGTTCTTAAATCTCAGGCGAATTGGATCCATAAATCAGCGGGCTCGCTTCTTATAGCGCTCCTCGCATCTTTGCTTCTTTTCGTTCTCGCCTCGTTCCTCAGCCCGATCGCGTGAGACGCGCGCGTAAATAACAATTAAACGAATTAAATCCGAGTTCGCGCCCCGCTCGCGGATTAAATCCTAATTACCCGCCCACGGCGGGCAATTACTTTTGTTTCTTATGTTTGTTTAATTGTTCCCCGTTTTCCACTCGCGCTCATTACACCGATAATTAGTCCTGCCGCGGGTACTTTTATTCCTCGTGCAATTACGATTTTTTTCGAGCATCATGGGAGTGTACGAAAGGCTAATTGAGCGGGAAATATGCGCTTTGTTGGCTTCGAAATGTGTCGAAATTGGACGCCAGCGCGATATTTTTGAATTTTAGTATTTTCAGAGACGTGTAATTACCGGGAGTAAGAACGGCACTTCCGCCATGAAATTAGATAGCCGCATGGTCGGGGCTCGTCTGCATGCGTGCATTAAACGCAAGCACCGCGCGCAAATTCCACGCTACCGTGCTGGCGATTATACATCTCCGAGGATCTTGCACTTGCATTATATACACCGATATTGGACAGAACTATGATTTTGCACTTTTTTGGGGGGAGGTTTCTTTGGCTGGAATTGCTGGCTTCGTTTTTATGGGGTTTTCAGGTCGCGAAGAGTATTTACGAGTAGGAAAAAAATTTTTATTTCTAGTTGGTGAGTTCTAGTTGACGATTTTTCGAAATTTGCAAAATTCTCGGAATTTTTGGAATACTTGAAATTTTTATATTCGATAAAATTCATAAAATTTGTAAAATCCTTAAAAAATTCGATTTCTCGAAATTTTCGAAATTTTTAACATGTTCAGAATTTTTAACTTTGCTAAATTCAGTAAGATTGATCAGATTCTCGAAGGTTCTAGAGTGCACAAGTTATATAATTTTTTAAATTCGCGAAAATTTCATAATTCCCAGAATTTTCGTAATTTCCAAACTTATAAAATTTACAGTCTTTATATTTTAGAATTTGCATAATTCGTTGACTTTATGGAATTTTTGAATTTTTAGAAATTTTCAGAATGTTCAAAATTCTTCGAATTCTTGAAACTTCAAAAATTTTCAAATTTCCTGCATCTTCCAAATTTTGGACATTTTTCAAATTCTTAGTATTTCAAATTTTTCCAAAATTTGCTGAATTTAGTATAGTTTTCCAAATTCTCGAAAGTTTCAGGATTCACAAGTCATATGATTTTGAAAGTTATCGAAAATTTTATAATCTTCACAATTATTGCAATTTCCAAACTCCCAAAATTGCAGTCTTTATAATTCACGAAATCGTCGGAATTTTTTAAATTTTCATAATTCTTAGAAGTTCCAACATTTTTAAGATTCCCAAAATTTTCGAAATACTTGAAATTTGCATAAAATGCATCTAATTTCTTAAATTTCCAAAATTGTTCAACTTGTACACATTTTCAGAATGCTCAACATTCTTCAAATTCTTGAAACTCTAAATTTTGGAAATTTCCTGCATCTTCCAAATCTTGAACATTTTTCAAATCTTTAGTATTTTAAAAATTTTCTGAAATTTTCTGAATTTATCACAATTTTTCAAATTTTCGAAAGTTTCAGAATTCACAAGTCATATGATTTTGCAAATTCTTGAAAATTTCATAATTTTCAAAATTATCACAATTTTCAAACTCCCAAAATTTGCAGTCTTTATAATTTATGAAATTCATCTACTTTCTAAAATTTCCAAAGTTATTTAACTCGTAAAAATTTTCAGAATGCTCAAAATTCTCCAAACTCTTGAAACTTCGAAAATTTCTATTTCGATATTTTCAAAATCCTAAAAATTTTCACGATCTATAAAATTATTAGAATCTTCAAAATTCTCGAAAAATTCAAATTTCTCAAAATTCTTCCGAATTTTCTGAATCGCTTGAAAAATGTTCAAACTCTCAAAATTTTTCACATTTACGAGTTGTTTAGATTTTCAGCGATTTTGTAGAATCTTCGTACATTTTGGTCAATTCTAAATTTTTCGAAATTTTGAAAAATAACTTTATAAATGTTCGCGATTATAATAAAATTCCATAGATTCTCAATCTGAAAGATTTTTGAAATTTTTTCCATAAATTTTTGTGTATTCTGAGCAATGTTCAAGCGTTTTTATTTTTTTATTAACAACAATATTCTAGGATTTTTCAAAATCTTGATAAGTTGAGTGAATTTCGAAAAGACTAAAGTTTCCGGAAATTTTCCAGAATTTGCCTCAATTACTTCAATATTCTCGCAATAGTTAACGATAAAAAAATTGAACATCAACTATTGTCAGATTCCCTTCACTTTCCAATAATTTCAAAATTCTCAAAAACTCCTCAAAACTTTCACCACCACCAAATTCTCCCAATTCTCCCAATAAAAAAAAAAAAACCTGTCAATTAACATTCGTCCCACAACCACCCTGAAAAATGGAAAACAATGGAAAACTCGGCGCAGTCCATAGATACGTACCGGGCTGCATTATTTCATAGCCTGGCGATAAATCGCAAACGAGCTGTGAAACGCATCGGCGAAATTAACCGAGCCAACTTGATGAAATTGCGCCTTAACTGCACATTGCATTCGAAATCCCTATTTATCGGAAGTTGGGCTAGAGAGGAAAATTAAAAGTAATTGCCGAGCCATAAAGAACCTGCAGCGAAGCGGTGCATTAGAAACATAAGGTTTGCGAGATGCGGCACAACGTACGCGATAATTAGAAATTACGAATCCGCCGCTTCGCCGAGCGTCTGTCTTTCCTCCTTCGCTCTGTCCCATAGAGTTAGTTTTAACGTTCGATCTTGCATCCTGTCTAAGCTGCACTTTGTGCATCGTCAGCTGGCGAATTGCACTCGGAAATTTGCGAAATGGACGAAAAATTGTACAGTTAAAGAACTTGAACGAAGAGAATCATCTAAAGACTCCAATCGAGAGTTGACTGAATTTCGCAGACTTCGACAGTTTTGATGATCAATCAAATTAATCTTTTTAGATGACTTAATCCAAGAGTCAACTATATTGACTCAAAGCACTCTAAATGAGATCTAAACAACCACAGACGCACGTCATATAGTAAATTCGAAATCCCGTAGCCATTACCAATCAATTGCGAAAAATGTAATCACGGTAGCGAATTTGTCTTCTCGCTGCAATTATTCTTAATCGGCGTTGGTCAGTGCAGATTAAGCCGTACCGCAATCGAGCCCCCAGGAATTGCCTGCATAAAGAGCCCATCAAGACTGATGCATCTGGCTCGAGCGTAAAAATAATAATCGTCAGATTCTCAGATACACCATTGACGAAGTCGGGGCTATAAATGGACTCGCAATGCAAAAATGTTCACGAGTACTTAATCTCTTATGAATAAAGTTCATTTTTTCGCTGTATCAAATGTCAAATGGATATCATTAAGTTTTGAGCGCCTCGAGGCGATTCCGCGTAAATGCAGAGATTCTTTAATCTTTATTACTGATCTTACATTACATAATGACGTTTGATCATCGAATGATGCGATGATTTATAGCTGCGTTCTGAAATTGACTTGATGAATCACGTGCGGAGATTTTTTTTCGGATTTTATGCCTGTGTGCGTTTTTTGAGTATGTTTTGAGTATTGGGTTGGAACAACGTTTTTTTATACAGTTTTTGAAGTTTTGTTATAGTTTTTTTTCTTTTCTGGTTTATGAATTTTATGAATTCTGAATTTTGGGATACTTACAAATGATTGAGTAAAATAAGCGCTAATTTGAGAGCCTGACTCTGACTCGACAATTCGAAAAATTTATGGCAAAGAGAGTAACTCGACCCGCAGCTCGCGAAACGCAGTTAAATCATGCAGTAAATTTGCTTGCGTTTCACCTCTCTTGGGGGGGCGTACAAATGAAAGTAACTTGCGAAAAAGCAAAAAGGTCTTTTCGACGTCGAAAAGACACATTCATGAAAAACGAGTCGAAACTGGTCGTTATTTGTTTTATTTTGTGGGTGAACTTGGGGGAATTTATTGAAGATTAGGAATGTTAGATTGAATTGATGAGAATGTTACTGTTTGAATTAGTAAGTTCAGGTTTTATAGTCACTCGTGAAGGTATGACTATTTTTTTATTTTATTTTAAGAATATTTCAATGAAAATAATCAATTCATGTAAATTCAGAATTTTGGGTTCTGTTTCATGTAACAGCAAATTTTAAAAATTCGTGATTTGGAAATTGAAGCATGCTGGGCGTGAATTTTTCGAACGAATTGAAAGATTCGAAAAATGCAATTTTGGATATTTGGGAAATTCAAATTTTGAAAAATTCCTGTTGTTGAACTCGAAAAATCTCAAAATTCAGATACAGTTCGATTGAAAATTTTGAAAATCAGATCAGAATTTCTGAATTTTGTGCATTTTTTGATGGCTAATTCGAGACTTTGATTGATCGGAATTTCATAATTTTGAAAATCGAGAATTAGATTGTGTAGGTGCGAAAATATCCGGAAATCGAAAGTTCTTTCTGAAATTTGCAAAGTTAAGATTTTCGAAAATTCAGGAATAATATTTCAAATTTGCAAGTACTCGAAGAT
>JAPYZK010004749.1:0-10048 GCA_030522785.1 Platygaster equestris
TTTTTCGGAAGATATGTGCGTATTTTCGTTCAGAATGGAAAACAAAGGGCCGTGGGAATCGCCTTGAAACTTGGTCTCGGAATGTTTTCTCGAGATCTTGAATTAGTTTCTTAGATTTTATTTTCGGGGCGCTCCAAGACAAAGGAGACATCGAAATAAGATTTTCCAACGGGATTTCGAAATTAATCCCGTTTCAGTTGTGACGCGCGCTCTTGAAACTTTATCCTAAAAAGCTCACGTCGAGTTGGTATTAGGTGGAGTGAAGTAAAAAAGTGGCGGCAACTACATAACCTAATATTATTATTGTTCATTATTGTTTTTTATATTTTTCTGAGTAATGCCCCACGTTACTTGTATATACCTAATCATAATTGTATTCTTTGAAAAGGGGAAAAAAGTGCATTCTTTTTGAAAAAAGCTTATCGTTTTGCAATTTTCAAGAAAACACAGTGAAAATGAAGCTACATAATCAGCGTAAAGTTTGTTTCGAGTGGAATCGTTCGATGAAGAGAATGACCAGGAAAGCTTGACGGATATTTATCGTTTGGAAATAGTTCTTACATTCGCATCGTTTCTCGTAACGTCAGATTTCCAATTCCAAAGTTAAAAAATGTACGTACATTTGCATTTCCAAAATTTTTCATGTTGAACCTAAAATATCCACGAAAAAGTATGTGTATGTAATAATATATGAAAAAACTTTCCAATGAGTTTTTGAAAAATGTACAGAATTTGAAAAAAATGTTGAAAATATTCATTATTTCAAAACTGAACAAAAGCTTTATTTTCCAGACGTGATTTGCATGATGAGGATTATGATTTTTACAATCATTGTGAAAGACCGAAGGAACACGGCCAAAATGACGATTCACCTGTGCAAAGTTGATTGTTTGCAATATAAAATGACAGTAGCAAAAAATTTGGAGACTTGCACACAGGTTATCTTTTTGAAAATAATAATTCATCATAAATTGTCTTAAAATGAAAATACTATATACATTTACGTTAAGAAAAATATCATATACATTACATACTACTGGTTGCCTGCACGAGCGATATACATACACATGATTTACATTTGCGGTTTTATACACCTTTTGGTGTGTTTTATATCGCTCGTGCATGAAGCCCATACTACTATTGAATTTATGTATTTGTACATGAAATCCAAGATTAGAATTTATCAACATTGTAATCAATTCTTATCGATTTAGTCAGAATATCTGCCTCCAATTCTAAAAACCTCTTTTCCATAATACAAAATTTTTGAATTTCACAAATTTTATAGAAGAATTTCGACACTTAGAAAAAATTTAATCTATTGACGTTCGATATTAAAATTTCTGAAAATTCGCATTCAACTCTTATAATTATAAAATTTTTGTATTTAGAATTTTAATTGTTGAATGTCTTATTGGCAATTGAAATTTTTTAATTTTTTGAAATTTGAAAAGTATCCCCTGTTCCTGATAACTATATTTATATTTTAGAAATTATATAATTATATTGTTTTTAAATTAAGAATTTACAGTTTTTCATAGTTGTAAGATTCAAATTTTCAGTCAGTTTTGATATCCCAAAATGTTTCATTCAATTGAATACCTAATGAAGAATTTCAAATTCAATGCTACATTCATAAATTGCTAGTATTAATTGCATGATTCCAAAGTTTTCGAAGCAATGCATTTTTTAAAATATATAAAGTGGTGAATTTTTGCTGTTTTTTAAAAATGTTTAATTTTAAAATTCATTTTATAGATACTCAATTTTGTAACTATATTTCAAAACTTGACATTTTTGAATTTTTACAAGCATTCAATAGAACTGTAAATTTCAATAAAATGCAATTTTACAGATGTTGAAATCGGGAATGGTGAATCTCCGGCGCCTCCACTTAGACGTCGTCGTCCGTTTCTGCCTGGTCATGCTCTTTGTCTTCAAGATGGTTGTTGCCATTTCGATGTTGGGGGTACATGTTGACGTCTACTCTGCATATCATGGCATCAGGAGGTATGAAACGAGTCGGCCCTCCAGCATCATTAACAAGTTGCGATGACAAAATTAGTTTTTTAACACTTTCCACGCTCAAACGGTTTCTTGTTTTGTTCTTGATGAGAGACAACTTGCTGAAGATACGCTCACTTTCAGCATTCGCGTGAGAAAGAGTCATCAAGTCCAGTGCGAATTGGCTGAGTGCATGAAAAGGTGTTTCCTCGAATTCATCTTGGAAATCACGAATCTGCCTCCAGAAATCATCTACAGGGATGTTGAAGACCACTCTTTCTGGAAATTCTTCTCTCAACGTTGCAGGCAGAAGATTCCACTGATCGATGACCCTTTCTTTCTGCAAGTTTCCGTCCACTCCCAGAAAAAGTCGTGGAAATCTGTTGAGCAGCAGTTCAAAGCGGTCAGCATACTGGACAGTTTCCCGAAATTCTTCAGACATGGCTTTCTGAGGTGTAAAGCATTGCAGCATACCAATTTCTATGTTACCAAGGTCGAGCCGTTCTCTCATCTGAAGCACCATGGTTTGGTAGTAATTTTTGACGTTGAGTCGGAACTCCACAATGTATTCGTCTGTGATTTCTTGGGGATTTCCTTCCAAGAGGTCTCGAGCTCGTTCGCCGATGTTGATGTCCATCAATGGTTTCAGATTGTCCTCGTCCATGATGTCGAGACTGAGGCACGTGTCTTCGTTGACGAATCTCCTGTCAACAAAGCACTTTAGAAAATTGGACAGGTGAATTTTGCAATAATTCTGCAGCTGGGGAAGTCAAACGCGCTCTCCTTGAAAATATCGATTTAGCCGAACGACTTGGGCCAGAGAACTGCTCAGAAAGAAGAAATAGCTTTTCAGCACTCTGCCGGACAGAAGACTTCGAATTTCATCAATTTGAGCTATCTCATTTGCGTTGGACCCTTGGTAGTCTTTGAAGTATTTGATGAAAGCTGGCCATTGCTCGATGTTTCTATCCACGACGTGTTGTAGGGAGAGCCAACGAGTCACTGCAAGTTTCGAAATTTGGTGTAAAGCCACGTCTGCCCCGGCTTGGTATCTTCGTAAAATGTTAAGTCTCCTGACGCTGTCCTTGAAATGAGTTGAAAGCTTTCGGCATAATTTTTCGCACTCGTCTGGAAGGTTCCGACTTGCGTACTGTGAGCACAAGTGTATGGAGTAAGCCATACACTTGTGGGAGATCCCACACACGGTCGTGGGAGATCCTGCTTTTGTAGTGCACAAACCGTACATCCATTGTAGCGCACAAATGAGCACTGGTAAGCAGAAGTAAGTTCTAGTTGATCTTCTGCGATTTTTATTTTGAGAATTCATCTTGCATCAATTTAATGCCTCCAACTGCATCAAATTCAATGAAATCGAAGTGTGTTACGTGAAGTTATCAATGGGAGAAGTGGAAAAAAGGAGAACCAAAACAGTAAGTTTTCATTCATATAGCGACTTCTCACGGAAATGATTTTTGCGTCTCATTTTTTCTCAATATGCACATCTATGAAATCTTAATTCTAAACAATGATTTTTTACTCGAGAAAATCACTTCTGTAAAAAAGTTAGGATTTCAAAAGCATCTGATCGCCTCGTGCATGGTCGTGCACAGATGTGCACTACAAAAATGGCATTTGTGCGGCAGACGAGCCTTATTGCGTGCGCTGCGAAAGCGTTTTCACTAGTGGGTCGTGCAGTAGAGTGACTTCGAGTCTACAAAATAATGTCGTAATCAATGAACACTGTCAAATTCCCAAAATTCAATATTATATTCATTATATTCATCAAAAATGATATATTCCTAGATTGAATATCACCTGAAATGATATTCAATGATAAACCAACCAATCAAACATCAGTTAGAAGCCTTTTGCTCGCATGCACGGCATCCATTGTCAGGTGACTTTACGCGATCAATGAGAATAATCCAAATATTGTCATTGGTCAACTAACGAAAGTAATGCCCTCTTTTGTCCTGTTGCGGTCGAAAAACGCGGGAAAAGACCCAAATAAAAGGGACCGCAATCTCAGGCTCTACCTCAGACCTCTCTGAGACCTACTGAGTATGCAGCTCCCAGGGAACAGAGGCAGAACGACCCAACCGAGTGTGCAGCTCAATGGGAAGTTCCAAGGTTGACTCTCACTGAGTGTGCAGCTCGAGAGAAAAAGCCTGATATTTTCTCTTACTGAGTGTGTAGCTCGCAGAGGAAATATTCATCAAAAGTACGTGGAATTCGACGACAAGGTATTTGTGAGTAAATCAACGATCTAATTATATTTTGCATTTTTAAATAGTGAACCGGGATCTTTTGAAAGAAGCTGTCAGCCGGGCTAAAGAGTTAGACTTGTCAGAGCAAAGTAGGGAAAAGAAATTTAGAGCAAAGGGACAAGGAGGACTTTGGGTTTTGTTAAGGAGACTAGAAAACCAGCTAGGAGAATTAAATGACTTAGAATATGAGGGAGATCAAAATTTAGATAACCTTATAGCAACGCATGCATCAAAGACTTACGGGATTAACCTCAAAGCGGTTCCTGAATATAAAGATAGCTCCTGTCAAACTGAAGAAAGTTTCCTAAATGGAAATTGTCAATCTAGATCTCGCTTAGCATCTGTGTCAAGTTTAAGTTCGGGATTTTGTAAGGTTAGAAGTTATCGAAGAAAACGTCAAAATCTAAAAACAAAGAAAGGTTCTGTGTCGTCAAGTTCGCGTTCATCAGATACAAGTAGCTCCGATTTCGAATCACAATCTAGTTCCGAACCACAATATAGTTTCGAATCACAGTCGAGTTCCGAATCACAGACTAGTTCCAAATCACAGTCGAAATCACAAAAAAGATCTAGATCATAGTCACTAACTTCAGAATCCGAAGAGGAATCTAATTTTAAGCGAACAAAGCGATCTTAATTAAAGTTGTGAAAAGTGTACTAATTTTGAGTTCAGTAAAATAAAAACACAGTTTGATAAACTACTCAATTGTTGTTAATTCACCGATCCTTCCCTTTCTTACTGTCTGAAAATAAAGAGAGGAAAACTAGGGTACCTGGAGGGTAATTCCTCCGGAATATCCTATTTGTGTCGGGTCCACCCGTCACAGTCAACAATTTTAATTGTCAAATTCTTGAGGCCAATCCGGAAGAATACAAGTAAATTTGTTCTTGTCTGATTGAACAATCGCTTTTTTTTGAGTATTTTAATATTAATAATTGTATTCTTGATTGTCAGTATCTATATATTCCATTTATCATCTCCACATTCATATGGTTATGTATATTAATTACATCAAAGATTTACTTATTTCTATTATTCCTGCTTGGTGTTGGTATTTCTCGTTATTTATACCGTTTTTCAATATCTAAAAACATTTTTGAATATTTCGTGACAATGATCGAGCAAAAATTTTTTTTTCTAGGACGCACATGAAGCGGAACATTCCAAGGACATTGAGACTGAATGGCAGTTTATGAATGTCAATGATGCGAGCATGATGGAGGAAGTACAAGCATTTTTGGAAAAAGCCTGTGGAAGATGAGTCAAAATTTTTGTTGCTGTTTTGGTTTTTAATATTTGCGATATTAAAATTTGAAATTTGTTGTTTTTGTACTGAAATTTAGGAATTCAGAATTTACATGTGATGGATTTTAATTTCTGGATTTTTTGATTAATAATTATAATTCTATTCATGCATTAATTCATCTACTTTTTCTCCTCAGGAAATCGTGGAACCCTCGTTGCAAAAATCGTTTCATTTGGACGACGCTGATGACACTTTTACTTCAGTTGCGATCGGTGGTTACATCAGCAAAGGCAAAAGTACTGGCACTTGCGGAAGTTTCCTTGCCATGTGTTACAATCCTGGAAGTGAAGAGTACTAATTCATTGACAACGTAATTTTTCAAATATTCTCTACATTTTGCACTTTTTTACTGCAGCATTGTTGAAATGATGAAAAAACGTGTAATTTTCAAGACCATGGCATAAAGTCATTGAAGGTTTTGAAAATACTCAGAGGTATTACAAAATGTTCCCAAATTGTCAAATTTTCTATTGGAACAAAGGCTGTTGAATCAAATTTGATCTTCTTTGTCAATTCAATTTCAATATAAATTTCAATTTGAATAAGAGGAATTTTTTAAGTTGAGAAATTTTCGAAATTTCGTAATCTGAAGTGATATTTGTGTATTTCTGATTGAATATTATCAAATTTCCCGATTTAAAACATTGGTACAATAGAAAATTGATTTCCGAATTTTAAAATTCAACAATTTAAATGGTAGTTTTGATAGTTTTCAATTTAAAAGTTGGCTTCTTAAAAAGTGTACAATTCTAATATTTGAGAACAGTGATGTAAATATAATAAAATTGATGATTTTGTACTTTAACAAATTTTGTTACTTTAATTTACAAACTGAATTTCAAAAAGTCGAACATTTGAATGCGGGATAATTTTTCGAATTCATCAATTCAATCTTTCGTTACTTGGCATTTACAGACTTTCCGATTCCAAAATTCGGAAAATGAAAAACTTTACTGTTGAATTTTCAATTGAAATAGTAGTTATTACACTTTTGGATGTAAATGTTGTTAATAATTTTTGTTAATTTGATTGTAAAAAAGTGCAAGTTCTGAAGTTCAGAAATTTTTTGACTTAAGCAATTCGTTTTTCTTTCACGTTTGCAAATTTTCCAATATGAAAAATTGAAAAGTTCACAACTTGATTGCTCTATTTTCAATTCACTTTCACAATTTGACTTGTAGTTTTTGATTTGGGAAATTCAAATTTTTTTTATGTTGAAAATTTTGAGGTCCAAAAATAGTAATGTATGTGAAAAAATTTGAAATATTTTGAAAGTCTTCGGAGGAAATTTTACTCAACCTTTTTTTCTAGATTTCATTGATAAATGAAATTTTATTATTTCTATTTCCCATTGAATGTTTAAAGGATATAAGCTCCATACCTCAAAAAGTTACATTTCCATTTCCAACATGTCCTATTCGTTCTCGTTCTCACTATCAGAAGTAGTGAGCTCGTCACCAACGTGCACAGCGTGTACACGCCTCTGGTTTCGTGTTCGATACAAGTACATGTCTCTACCATGCCTATCGAACATTTCAAGAGTAGGCTCGAACTTGGAAGCTCCTCCGGCATCTTTGACGAGCTGCGATGCAAACAGTAAACTTTCCACTCTGATTGTGGACAACCTGTTGCGAATGTCGGTCTTGATGAGCTTGGTTTTGCTGAAAGCCCGTTCACATTCGGCGTTGGAATGAGGAAGAACCATGAGGTCCAGAGCGAATTGGCCGACAGCGATCAGGTATTGGAGACCTTCTTGATTTCGATGTTGGCGAACGTCGTACCAGAATCTGACAGGGTCCTCCAACGTTTCCTAGAATTCGGGCGATCCTCTCAACGTCGGAATTTGGTACCATTGATTAATAATACTGTCTCTGTAGGTTGCTCCGAAACCAAAGACCATTTGTCTGTTTCGTGGAATTCGGCGTTGATGGCATTTCGAGGTTGCAAAATGGAGAGCATTCGCAGCTTGTAATTGTCCAAATCTAACTTTTCCTGCATACGTTGAACAGCAACAATGTGAATTGAGGGCGTTTTGGCGCAGTTGATCGACAGCTCCAACCTCGAGTCCCATGTTGATCAACTGCAAAGTTTTCGCGCCTACCAACACATCATTGATTGAAACGTGGAACCTGGCGTCCGTGGTGTTGAATGTCGTTCGCTGATTTTTTGAAAGCTCTTGGCGATTGACAAAATATCGAACGTAATTAAAGTACAGTGATCGACATTTTTCGTTGAGAACGGGAAGAAGAACTTTTTCTGATTGAAAAAGACGATTTAGGTTCACTATAGGTTTTAAAGCGAACTGCAAAAAAGTGAAATAACATTTCGTCAAGCGGCTGCGTAAACGGGCGTAGCATCTGGCAATGCTTTGCTTTCGAGAGTCAGCGTTGTGTTCATCTCGGAAGCGTCGTTCCAGGACATCCCACTGCTCGAGGAAGCGATTGACGACAGCTAGTAACGCCAACCAACAAGTTTCAGAAGCACCAAGAATATTGTGTTCGTCCTTCTCCATTTCTTGTTGCAGATCCAGTAATTTTTGAGATCGTGCTGGGCTCCTTAAAAAAAAAGAACACATCACGGCATAGCTCTTCGATGTCCTGTGGAATTTCTCGACATGCTCATCGAGCAACCAGATGCAGAGAGTGGCAGGAGCATTTCATTATTGTCATCCCAACGTATGCTGCCTCAAATCTTGTACGGACGGAATCATTTTCTCCTATCATGAGGTTGCACGTGTCCGACTTGAACCCCATTATGTTCTCCTCCGGAATTCCATGCCTGGTAAATGTTCCATCGATTCTGTTGAATATCGTATCGGAATCGGCTCGAGTTTGTCCTGTTGTATGAACTTCTCCGAGGGACCAAATGGAGCATTTGATTTTTACTTCTTCTTCGTCGAAATAGCGTACAATAACTATAATACACTTTTTCGTTGCAGTGTCCGTTGTTTCATCCATTAAAATACTGAACTGCAGGCGCAGTATGTGAAATAATTTTTTTTTCTCTGACAGAGAGATTATGTGGATCAGTTCTTTCATCTTTGTTTCAGCAGCTTGATAATCCTGCGCAACTGGATCATGAAGAAAAGCATGCTTAATGACTCCACCTAAACTCGATGCATCGCGAAAAGAATGATTTTGCTGAGTTAGGTAGGCTGCGAAAATGAACTCGACTCTTTTGGTTTCTCTATCGATGTCACGCTCACCAGCGATCTCTCCTTCGACCAGCATTGGTTGTGGTGGTGGTGGCGGTGGTGGCAACGGTGGTGGTGGTTGGGGAGCCGGAGGAAGAGGTGCTGGGACGGGTGGAAAATCGGGAGGTACGCCTTGTGCTGGTTAAGGAGGTGCTCCAGGTTCTGCTGCACGTACAAGTTCTATTGCCCGTTGATGATCCTGCGATCTTCCGTGCTTTCGGAGCGTGTTACGATGCGCGAGTAATGTAACATTACATGGTTCGCACAGCCCTCTGTGTGGATCATCATTAATTCTTCGTAGCTATCCTCTCAGTTTTTGTTGGTTAAGCCATGCATTTCTGAATCGTTGGACGTCCCGACCTTCTCCACGAGCACGTCTGCGATTATCACCACCCCTGCGTCGATTTCTACCCCCGCGTTGATGCTCACCCCCCTGTTCAGCCACGCCGTCTTCGTTAACCTCCATGTTGTCTTCTCATAAAATAATTCTGCAAATTGTTTTTATAACATAATTGTGCAATTCGAAACTACTCTGTTTATAATCCACTGACTTGATTGTGATGTCTTTAAATTCTTAAATTGTATGTTTTTTTTTCGGGTGGACCGAAAAATTTTTCAAGGCAGAAAAAGAATAAAAAGGATAAAGGAAATTTGAGGTGAAATTCATGAAAAAATCTAAAATGGCAAAAAATGTTACATGCAACCAGCATGTCAGGAAAATATGCGAGAGCATCCTTGCCAAAAAATGGCATTTTTCTACGTCTCGAAGAATTATATTGTTCGTAGACGTCTCAATTTCACATCTTGTAAGTTGGCATTTTCTCAGTGTATGAATGACTCAAGTTCTGGAAATATTTCGAATTTCCCAAAAAATAATATTTGAATTCTCTGACGAACTTTAAACATTTTTATGTTTCAAAAAATTTGAAATATTGAAAAATATATAACGAATTTCGACATAATTCGCTATTTCTGAATTATTGGAAAGTTCGAAATTATGCGAAATTATGCAAGGCGTGAACAGCCGTGACTTCTTCTCAAAAGGGTTCCGACAGTAAGGACCCTAAAATTCCTTAAGGCGGGAATTTTCGAATTATTGATGCAGTATATCTATTGTGACGTCATTTGTTAGAAATATTCTAATTTTCAAACTTTGCCGCCACAACACCTAAATTTAGACACACAAAAAAAAAAGGTCAACCAAACTCGTTCCTCGATTCACCGACAGATGGAGCAGGGCGCCAAAAAACGCAAAGCAAATTACCTGTTATAACGAC